>WJEZ01000010.1:0-93503 GCA_009869925.1 Thalassaphorura encarpata
TTTTTCTTCATCCCCTGAATGTGCTCCCCGGAAGCTCTTATGTTGTCATCTCCACACTTAAATGAAGAATTCTAACTCTATGTCGTAGTTCTTTGTTTACCTGGGGGGAAAATAGTACTTGGATAAAATTTAGATTTTGTTGATTTCTTATAATCAATTTCATTTGTCATAAAGTTTTACATTTTATATTTTTAGATTCGCTAGTAGATGTAAAAATATAAAAATTCTTGCAAATTTATTTATATTTGGAATTTTTAGTGACTAGATTATGATGGTTTAAAGTTTTTTGCTAGACTTCGACATAAGATCTAAACCTCTAGCCAGATTAACTTCTGAGAGAAAGCGTTTAGAGGTTGGATGAGAGAAGAGTCGCAAATTTCGTAGACAAGGTCCCTACAAAGTCGTTGTTCCTCCAAGTCCTGATCTCGTGATGGTGTGTTTGTGTGAGAGAAAGCGCTTTTAGATCTATGGACTAGTCTTGAGTAGAAAGGGTATGTGGTGGTGAATCATGCAAATTAATGGGTAATATAGGTTGCTGGGATCACAGGAAGATCAGATGCATTGGCATGCTTCCTCATGCTCATCTCATTTCTTCTCTACTCCAAGTAAGTTTCAACATTACATGTTATTCATGGCTCTTCTCCTATTACTACTATCCTAGCCAATGTTTAAAACCCGGAGCTATTCGACGAATAGTAGGAGAAAACAGAGCCAAAACCTAATGCCCTACACAATTCTTCTAGTGGATGATGCCAGGAGCATTTAGAAGGAGAACCACCATCCTACACACACTCTTAAATCTGATTCCGTTACATTTCACTCTTTGCTCTTTCCATTCGAATCTCATCCTCAAATATATTATCCGCTTTGCATGTGATTTCCCAACTAAGGTTCCCATATTTCCCAACTGAACTGACCTCAGAAATCCATTCACAAATGAAATAAAAGTTTAGAAATGGCAATGGCTGTGGTTCGTTCGTATTACCTTGGAATGAATTTTGTGGGTGGTTCAAAAAATGAGCCACCCTTACTGTATACGCTGTCCCGGGAAAATTCAACGGAGCGAAAGAGTAGGAGTAGAATCTTAGGCCTTAGTCAACAAATGCGATCAGCAGAGCAGTAAAACTGTTCCGTAGTATTTATAGGTACTTACTACGGACTCACAGATAAAAAAAATGTAGTTCTTCAATTTATATGACGTCCAGATATATTCCTCTAACCCAATGCGATTCTCCAGGATTCATTCCTTTGGATAAAATGGTAAAACTTTTTTCACCTTCATCATTTTTTTCTGCCAGCCAACCTGAATACCCCATCTAAATCTATAAGTGCTGTGTGCTTCATGTTTTCATTAATTTCCGATCCCTTGAAAATATTTTTGTGGGAATTATTGGTGCGGAGCAAAAATTTTTGACACCCTTTTGAGTAGTGCCTTTGATAATTTCCCCTTCTCATGTATTGGGAATTGGTGGTCCAGGGAAAATGTGTGCAACTGACTCATGGACTTTTAGTAAGTAAAAGTACATTAGTCAGATGGTAAATATTTTTGTTTTGAAGAGGAGTTGATTACATTATAAGTAGGAGTAGATTGATGGATAGTCTGGAAAAGTTTGGCAGGAGGTCATGGGAGACTCCACAGCAGCAGCACAAGAAGTAAAGTAATTTTATTTCAGAGAGGGGGAGGGCAGTAGTAATTCTGACAGATGTGCTATGTAACCTTGTTTTCTTCGACTTTTCTTCCAGGTCAGTCGGAAAGGACAGGTTGACTAATGGATTGAGTTGCGGCATAATCACATCTGGGCTTGTGGGGGTCTCGGCCATGCTGGCCAAGGAAACCGGCATTACTGTCCTCGCCATTAACACCTTCTACGATTTGTATCTCCACATGGATCTTGTCAAACGGTTTGCTTCTTGTTTTTTTTTCTATTCTCATGTCCTATTTAATCCACATGCACGACATTCATTACCGCCCAGTCCAAAGGCAATGTCGGAGATTCAGTGTTGAGAAATTATTTGATATCTCAGCGTCTATTTGCTTGGCAAAAGTTTCGTTGCTCCCAATATCTCCTCCAGATATCTAATTACATTAGCTTCCCTCTGCACGCCTATTTGTAGGTAATCCCAAGTGTACCTGTGCCAGTTGAAGGGTTGCGTGTTAGGATCTAAGCATTCATTCTAAATTGCTTAGGTCAACATGCAATACCTATGATTAGATGACTCCACAACATTCAACTTGTTCTGCAAAAACCTCGACAAGCTTGGGCTACGTGCATACCATCGCATAACCAACCAGTCTAGAGTGAAACGTCAATATCTTTTTATCAAACGCTTCGTGATTGCATCCCCCTCACCTGTGCTTGCTTTCATTTTCGCCCTTAACATTAGATAAACCTACACGCAGTCAACGTGTCCACACTCGTGTAATTTTCTTTCTTCCTTTGGCCTGAGTACGTAATATACGGATTTGGGTTCATAGCTCATGTTAGCTACCTTTTTCCAAAACTAGAACGGATGGATTTATCTTATCAACAACCTTGAAAGATTTTCTTCCGTCAATTCCACGTTTTTGCAATAAATTTCTACAGACTTAGACTTCTTGGTTGGCTTTATCTCAATCAGGTCCCATTTAGTACTTGTGCGAAATTCAATGGATCAAACCACTCAAAATTCTTTTGCTGCAAAGTATTTGCACACACAATTCTACAGAATTTTCCCGCAGCATTGGTTTACCCGGAAAATGCCCCCGCAGCGAAAGTTGAGATTTGAAACACTTTTTTATGTGCGTATTGGACCCAAAGGACTGCTTCAAAAAAGCACACTTCACAACTTCTCCCCTCAGATTTATGCCATGAATGAGTCTAAATTATTGTCAAATGCGAACATTTTATTCCCCCATTTGTAAAGTGTCTGATAAACATGACTTGACTACATGGTTTGTCTGTATTTATGTTTTAGATGGTTAATGACAAAATCTGAAGATCAGCTCCAAGCAAAGTTGCGAAGAAGAGTCACTCTCATGATAACACTGGTAAAAAAATCAACGTACTTTCTTGAATATGAAATAATGTTGAGGAGATTAGGTCGACTTTTAAATTTATGCTCTATTTCAAATTTTAGTCAAAATTCTTCGCAGTAATTTATTAGTTTTCTTGCGATTGAGCAGATTTTATGCATGCATATGACCAAATAGAACTCACAAAAGTCTTGAGTTCGAAATTCTTTTTTCTTTTGGACGACCTAAACAATTTTTTTCGGTTGGAGTCGTATAAAATAATAGATAGATAGTTTTGTTCCTTGGCTAGAATTTAGTTGATGGGAATGATGACGCGAGCAAAAGAAAAGAGCAGTCCAAGCCCATTTTACTTAGCCAGATAAGTCTCGGTGGAAAGCTAAAAACACTTTTTTTTCTTCTTCAGATCTCCATCAGTCTTGCTCTCCGTTTGGCTCTCATGAATGGAAGTTTTCCACGTTTCAGCCAACAAGACAATCCAGCCGCCCACTCAACCTCTGATATGACACGGTAAGTCAAAACCAACTTTCTCTTCCCCATTATTTCAAAAAGAAATGATTTTTATCCACACATCAATTCTTTTTCTTTTACCATCGATTCTATTACCTAACGGGATAAGCATTAGACTACCCACACCCTCAGTCAGTCTCTCAGATTTTTTTCGCCTAGGTTCCCTCAGGGCTTTGAGTCGATGAAAGATAACTCCTAACATATTTCATGTCTGAAACATAATTTCATTGTTAGTTTCGGATGCCATGAATATTTATCAAAATATTATTTAAAGAAAATTTGAACTCCTACAAAATACGTGTAATGTTATAGGGTGTTAAAAAATTTCTGATTAGATTTGGTACTCTAGTATGGTCGATGTGTTATAATAAGAGGATATAAGTTAACTCGGTTTCGTATTTCCATCTAAAAATTAATAATGGATTTGTATAACTTTGTGTGTTGTATTTTTGCAGGTTCCTTACATATGCATTTCTACCCGTATTCAATGCTTGGCTCATGTTGTGTCCGTATCATCTCAGTTACGACTGGCAAATGGGATCAATTCCTCTGGTAGAATCCCTATGGGACCTTCGGAATCTTTCAACTGGGATTTTCTATCCTGTCTCTTTTTGGCTATTACTCCAGTGCTTTCCCAAGGTACTTTCACCACCACCCATCTTTATCTCCTCCACTCTTCCTAGACTTTCTTTCCCTTTTTTCAGTCATAGCACAACAAGAAAACGACGCAATATTTGCACAGGAAAAGATATTTTGAACTGACTCTCTATGACTTGCTTAGATTTTCAGTTGAACATATTTTCAAGAAATGATGGGTTCTTTATGAAGGAATGACTCTAGATTCTTCTTCAATTCAATAGGATTCGCATGATCCATGAATCACGAAAGTAACAAAACTGATTTTCACTGGCCATGATATTAGATTTTTCAATTTACATCTGAATAGCAGATTTATTGTAATTTGCATGCTATTGTATGTAAGGAATTTTATTTCTTACTACTTGCGATATCAGTTTTCTGCAAGTCCAAACTACTATCAAATATATTTGCATTGTTAGTATTTGCATGAACGTCTTCCTCGAGTATAATTGAGCGAGTGAATACTACTACGTAGTTCAATACCAACCCAGCTTAGGTATGGATCCAAAATCCTGGAGAATCCAAAGTAACTTGGTTCCTTTGACTTTCTCTTGGAAGGCCGGAGGACAAAGTTTGTTGTTTCTCATAGAGTCAGGGCTAGACGTGGATAGTACAACTAAACTTAAATAAAAGTAAAGAGTATTTGCACATGAAAGCGCCTTTTTTCAAACCAGAGGCAAGCACAGGCAGGGAGCGACAGTCAGTCCTTCCTGGACAACTTGTAGACAGACACGGAAGGCTGCTGTGTTGATCCTGTGCATGGATTCATACCTCCATGCATTGAATTCCTCCTTCAGAAAAATATGACTCACTCTTTACAAACAAAACTGACTAGGACTAGTAGGAAGAACATTTGTGTACATGAACTAAGTCAAGTCTTTTAGTCTTTGGCAAGGAGGAAGGTAGTTTATGGAGGAAAACAATATGAAAAGAAATTTAATGTTTATTTTTCTTATCACATACGCATACATAGGACAAACGGAAGAGAGGACACGGTGGGATCGTTGTGTTCGTTGCCATTCTTTTCATCTCTCTACCATTCCTCCCGGCGTCTAATTTACTTTTCCCTGTTGGATTTGTTGCAGCTGAAAGAATTCTATACACGCCAAGGTATGGAAAGAATTTACTTACTTATTTTTATGTCACCCAAGGAATTAGGACAAATTAATCAAATCATCCTTTTTCTTAAACTACAATATTCTCAGGAGCTTTTCTTATAAATCGCATCTGTAAATTAGAATCCACAAAATTATAGTAAATTGTTAAAATTATTGCTAATTTAGTGCTGGTTCGATAAAATTCTTCGTCTGTATTGGTGAACCATAAGAATTATTTAAGTTTGGGGTCATTTATGGTTCTATCGTAATATTAGCATACGTTGGATAATAAAAATGGTAATGAGGGCAGATAAGTGTTGAAGAGCTGAAGGAATATGATTCTCCGACTCGGCAGTGTGGTTTAAACCTCAATAGTTTAGTCAAGAAAGAATATCAAGAGCGGGTAATAAAGTTGTTTCAAAAGAACCTCCAACAATTCAGCGTGAATGAATTTGAATAATTGAGAATTTGCAAACATGAAGAGATAGTCTAATCGCGGAAAGCGTTAGGCGGTAGTATGTTTAAGGTTTCTTCTCCCCATTGATAATTTCTCGTCCTATTTGAAACTCGTAATTGAATAGAAACGGAGACGAGGCAGGTGAAGAAAAGTTTTATCTTTTCACCCCTCGAATCACGAAAGCTTTTTCCTGAATCTGGGGAATAGAAGGGAAGAACTCTCAAGAGCCAAGATTTTAATGATATGTAGGCTCTAGTGTGAAAAGGCAGAGATGGGGGTTTGGATTTTGGGTTTGGCTTAGCAAATCCATCGTGTGCACTTCTGTGGACGTATATCGTCTTTTGTGTCTGTCTCGTCTAGGTTTTAGGTTTTTTTATTATTGAGCAAAGTATTGATTTCACATATTGTACTTTCCTTTTTTTCCTTCAGCATTGGTGTCTCTATTTTGACCGCTCATGGGATGGACGTGTTGAGGAGGAAGTCTCCCGCATGGAGAAAGCTGGTCGCCGCTACCCTTTGCCTTATGCTAATGAGCTTCACGGTGAAAACGTGGGATCGAAATTCAGTGTGGAAGTCACGGGCTTCACTCTTCGAGTAAGTCAGTCAGTCTTTTCTCCACGTACGTCATAAAATTGACATCTTAGAAAGGATATAGGATTCTCTTTCCTCTCCTCCTTTACCATTTATTCATACTTTCCCATGCAAATTTTACCCACGGTGTGCGGTACATTTGAGAAAGAGAGAGAAGGAGGGTTTATCCATCCTCTGATTATGTATTCCTGATTCATTCCTCTTTCATGGCAGAAGGAAAAAGGAGTGTCAACCTCAAAACAAATCTGGACTCACACACGGCCACGTCAAAATAAATAAAACTTCTAACACTTAATTTTAAAATTGGAAATTTTTATGAGTTTTCGAAAGACTGGCTTTCCCATAAAATTCTTTTAGGACTGGAGCAATTTGAATTTGATCTGGGGCCAAGGTATCTGTTGAATTTACTGTTATTGTTAGCTTAGCATAGGACTTGGTTTTACAATTTGAATTCAATTGTTTACGTGGGTCTTAGGCTAGGTGGTTGAGCCTGTCTAATTGCAGATTGCCTCAACATAATGAATCATGGGTGAAGAATGATACTAATGATGAGTTATCCTTTGGATGAGATTCCATAGTCATGAAAATGCTAATTAACACAATACAATTACAAAGTTGTGTGATAGAGAAGGATTGGCTACATGTGAAAATAGACTAAGACTTGAGCTGAGTTGAGTAGGCGTAATCGGATTAATGTTGTTGACTCATCCGTCCATTTGTCGTGTGTCTCTCTCCACACTACAGGTCCGGACTCCGTGAAAACCCGGGGAATGCCAAAGTTCATTATAATTATGCAAATCTTCAAAAGGATTTGGGACATATTGAAGCAGCTGTGAACCACTACAAGATTGCCATAAGGTGAGTTTAGCTCCACACTTCTTAAATTCCCTTCTTCTCTCCTCAACCCATGATGATAAGCCCCTTGTTTTCTATTTAGTCTTTGTATTGTGTCTTGGCATCTACTAGTTTCTAGCTTAGCACAAAATGGACGGAAACAGTAAACCGATTTTGAACGGCAGACTCCACAACTCTAAGCATCTGACGCCCAGTTTCCCTTATAAACAACTTTCTAAAGAGTGTATACTTTATTGGATCGACATACTCTTCAATCTAACGCCTTTCCATTCTGTATGCTTAGGAAACGTATAGAATCATATTTTAGCATGTTTCCTTACCAGAATGGAAACATTGATTTTTTTATCTTCATAACTTTTTAAATCAGCATACTTTTGTAGCTAATAGTCAAAGAAACTGATATCGTTTTATTTTTATCTGGGAAGGATTAAAAATGTGGTTTTGTTAATTTTCAGTCTGTGGCCCGACTACGCGAGTGCTCACAACAACTTGGGTGCATTGACAGAAGACCCCTCAACGGCTCAGACTTGTTTCTTGAGAGCCATTCATGCCAATCCTCAACACAATGGAGCTCATTTCAATCTTGCAGTCATCTACATGTAAGTCCCACAACTTTCACTCCTGACTTTGAATAGGCTCTTCCTTTCTCTCTCCCTGTATCATCATCATATAGTTTCTTTGCCCACGACCACCGCATCTGTTTCCTCAATTCAAACCATGAACGCTGTTAAACTCAACTCACCTACAGCCACATGTCAAGGAATTTCAACCCAAAGCTAAGCCAACCCAAGGTTTCATACTAGTATAACATCATTCAGGAAACCCTAAAGACCCTTCCTCAGTCACCACCACACGCTAGAAACTCATAACTTATAACACTCTGACAGTTGACGAGTTGTGACGGAGCTCCCTATGTGCTTTAGCTCAACTCATTATTTTCTCTAAACACAGAGCACCCTCAAGGAAAACATCAGTTCATACCCATAAAGTTTTTAGCTTTGCGAATTAGAGAAAATTCTCTATTTTATGTTTGCTCATTTGGCGTCGGTGCAGAAAATTTATGAGGTCGGGTGTCGCTGTAAAAGAAAGAACTAGAAATCCCCGCCCAGAAATTCTAATTTCAGACTAAACGAGAACTTGCTTCGTGCTCTTTTGCAATTTTTAACTCAACTGCAATTTTATGGATGACATGGATGTGGATCGTTGGGTTGTGCAGAATTTTGGATTTTTATTGTTTTTGCCAAATTGCTGTAAAGAGGGGCGGATCCTTTCGGGAAAACGACTCACTCAAGTAGTAAAACCAAAACTGAGCTGAATGCTTTAGTATTTGCAGGAGTCAGTAGTAGTCGGGCTATTTAATATTTTAACTAACGTCAAATAACAGGTTAGAGTTTTAGGGCAAATCGTCAAAGCATAAACGATTTTGTATTCTAGGCTTGAACTCTTTTTTAATAAAGGGAAGCGATAGGGAACACGACGTCTGAGGCATTTAGGTTGGCACAACTCACTCAAGCCCAATACAAAACAGAGTGGCTCATGTTGACGGCACCAGCTGGCTTCCCTGTCTGTCTCTTTTTCCAGATATTATTATTACAGGGTAAAAATCACAATGAGCCCGAAAAACATCATTTATCTACGTAAGGAATCAAGAGTTGCGTTCAGTGCGGTAAATTTCATTAAACTTTTCTCCCCTTTTCTTTCCACCTCAACGCACCGACTCAACTTAAATCGCTTTAATTGAATCAAACTCAAAAACACGCAATTCAACAACCAAGTTTTTTTTACTTTTTCGGTTTCTACTCATGTACGCAGAACAGAAATTTATATAAAGAGAAAGGGATGCGATTAAAATGAATTCGGGTTCAACACAAACAAACACAGACTTTACGTACAACGCATAGGCCCTTTGTGACCGAACCACTTACTCACACATGAGAAATCAGTTTGTTCAACTTGGAATAATTATAAGGATCCCATCCCAACCCCTGTTTTCCTCTTTTATCTTTCCTGCTGTTGAATCAATCGAATCATGCCTGTCTACCTTGTAAAACTAAACCTAATTTCTAACTGAGGGCTAATCCAAGTTTGTAATAGAAAATCGGAGCAAAACATGCGACCACAACAAAAATGAATTTTGAAAATACGAGTTTAATTAAAATTGAACTGTTCTTACATTAATGTTAAAAGTTAGTAGTAGGTATGTGTTCAAGTTTGGTTGTCATTTGAGGTGATCACAGGACTCATTCGTAGATAACGTCGACATTGGAATTGGTAGACTTGTGCATTCGGTTCCTTACTACTGTACCACTGGTACTCCCGCCTTCTGCTTTTCCTTTGATTCAATTCAATCGAGTCGTCTATCCGTTGAATCTTCTTTGCTGCCTACAAGTGGTACATTCAGAGGGAGGCTGTATTAGGCCAAGCATGCATGGCATAACGAAAAGTTTCTATTTCACAAAGCTTCTTCCAATCCGAATCCTCCTCCTGCACTGCTTCCTGACAAAATTCGGATTCGTTTCATCTGAGTTTTGCCACAATAGCCGCCCTGTGGTATTGAAAGAGATACAATTATTCTCATCCATGACTGAGAGAAAGTTCTCTTCGAAATCACGGCTCACACAATAATAGCTCCCAATTCCCAACCTTTCCTCGTCACATTGTTCAATATCCTAATACTTTCCTTTCCTTACCTTAGCTATCTACTACTCACTTTTCCCTAATAATGGGGAATTGTGGTCTTCATTAGTCCAGATTTTCAAAACCTATATACGTTTTAGGATTGACTTTACTTTCCTCGATGGAAAATCCTACAACTACCTCATTATTTTCCTTCAAATATCTTCCCTAATTGCATGACTTTAGAGGAAAATGATAACGTTGAATATCTTTTAGTGAACTTTCATTGTATAATTTAACTTTTTGATATCATGATCAAAGAATTTTTACCCTTAATAGCTTGCCACATTTTTGGAATTACGATTTTCTCTTAAAAATGTGTATAAAAGTTACGATTTGTGTTGGAATTTATCGTATGTTTCTTGCAGCTAATTTAATTTTTGTATATTTGAATTTGAACAGGAGGTATGAAAGACACGAAGAAGCCTTAGAGCACTTGGAAGAGTGTTTAAAATTGGATCCGTCACACGTGGAAGCCTTACAGTATTTAGGTGCCTGTTACAACGTCTTGAATAAGACTCATGAAGGTGCTGAACGCGTCTTCCATAAATTGATTAGTTCAGATTTACCTCCTTCCAAATTACACACTCATTTTGGACTCTTCCTCCAAGAATTGGGTAAGTTTTTAATTCTCTTTGTTCAGTCTTCCCTTAATTTAATTAATCTGCATTTGCACGCCCAACTAAGATGCCTTGACTAAATTTGTGTTTCAGTCCAAAATTACGTAATCAAAATATTTAAATAGTGTGCTAGAAAATCTTGTTGAACGACGAGGGCATCTTAGCTCGTAGTAGTCTGTTCTTAAATGAGCAGAGATTGTGGAAATTCTTCCTTGCTTTCCTGGTGAGACAAATGGTGGCAATTAGGATGGAGTGGAATCCTATCCACCCTTGGAGTCTCCCTAGCTAATCTAAAGCTATGCCATGCTATACGGTTAATTCCTCATTGTTAGCACCTTGTCTCACTCTGTCAAGGAGATTAGACTTTCCCAAACTTTTTAGGACTTTTTCAATTTGTACGCTTGACTAAAGATGTGATCCCAAGTTTGGATTCTAGGACTTAGTTATTAGTCACTAAGATCAAGATAGTTTAGCCCCATGTTCCTTTCCTTGTTAGCAGTTTTGAACTAAATACGTTTCAAGATGGTTGGACTTTGGATGTGTTTGAGAGTCAGAGTCAGTGATAAAATAGAGTAGTAGGGCATATTCCATGTGGGAGCAATATGTCCGGATCCTTAAATTCATTTTTACGGTCGGAGAGTGACGTCCATGGAGGGAAAGTGGAAGAGCGAGGGAGCAGTTAGAGGATCTCTTTGGAACAAGTCCTCATCTTCTTGAAGGATTTTACACTTTAGTCAAATGAGAAAGTGAGGGAATGTGACAGGTCTCACTTTAATGTCATTTCTCACTCCCGCTTTCCACTTTTCCCACGGAAAAGCACATAGCCAGCCAGCCAGGCACCTCCTTCGTCCCTTCGTCAATTTAAATTCCCTTCTCAAAAGTTTCCACTTTCTCAAGTCAAGGGAACTATGGAGAGCTTCGTTGGTGTTCCCATGTTCTCATGTCCTTAGTCCTGTCCTTCCAAGACTCAGGGCTCACATTACAAGAAGGACCGATTAATCAAAGCGATTCATTCATTTCCTGTCCTTTCAATTAGTGTCAATGTCTCGAACAATCGAATTCTATTTTAATTTCACTTTACCTCTTTCTTTGTCTCAATTTCATGGACCAGAGAAAAGAATTCAATTTACCATCCTCATGACATAAGAACATTTTTGATTGCATTTTCAAGTAGCACTAGGCATGAGCCTGAAGCAATTAGTTCATCTAAATTTATCATCATACTCGAGATATTTATACAGCATTTCTACTTATTCACAATTTTCTAATTAAAAGAAAGGTGTAAATTTGTATTAGACTTTGAAATTGCGCGAAATAGTCACAATACGGTTTTCAGGTAAAATTGTAAGCAGTCTTGTTTGTGTATGTTAATTTTTGTACTGATGTGAAATAAGGACGATGGTATATGTTTGATATGACTTTTTGAAAATGTTGACTTGTGTTTGAGCAGGGCGAAGTTCAGAGGCTCTGACACATTACCTTATGGCACTCTCGAAGACGTCTTGGAACATCCAAGCTCTTGTTCATGGAGCCAAATTAGCATCTCAACTTGGCTCTCATCAACTCTTCGAACAACTTTCTCAGCAGTAAGTCTTAGTCGAGATCCTTCTTCACTTCATGAATTTTAAATGACACATTTCCATGAAGAAAAAGAAGAAATGTGCTTGATTACTCTGGGCGAGTGATTTAATTAGAGCTCAATTAGAGCCACCGTCATTTAAAATTCACAACCTTCCATTTCCCGCTCAGAATTGCACACTTTTATGTGCTTCATTTTTAAGGATAGGTTTTTTTAAAAAGCCTTTTTTAAAAATATTTTTGCTTTGCTTACATTGGAGAATTATAGTGAATCCAGGACATAAATTTAGTCGAAAGTGTTTTTGGACCAATTTATTATTATTTTAGAATTCCCCAGTCTTGCGTTTATATGTGTTGAATTCGCTTCCATTTGAAAAGTCGTCTACACTAGGGAATGTAAGTAGAAGAGGAGACCCTGAGGACCGACCATGCAAAAGTGAAACAAAACCGAATCAAATCCAATCTGAAAATAAATTATTCTTCCAAAAGTACTTTTTGGTCGTAGGAAGTTCCTTTAGAAATTCCCTGGAGCGGAATGGAGCTCAAAGAAAGTGAAATTAAGTTTAGTAAGTATAAAGAGAGAGAAAGAGAGGCGACGAGGGAGGAGAAACTATGTAAATACTTTGACATTATTTGAGAAGGTAGTCCATGCTTAGACATAGCCACATAGCCTTTCCTCAGTTAGTTCTCTCCGCCATGGAGTTTTGGTTGGTTGACAAGATAATATTGTTTAGTTTTGGTTCGACAACCAGAAGTGGAAATCAACACTCCAAGTTTTCTAATTAGGAATGAACATTTGTGGGTAGATGGTGAGAATTAATGGAATAGAATTATGTCCACCCCTCAAAATCTCATTTCCATGCTTTGCCTTGGCACAATTGAAAGGGGAAGATAAAATAGAAGACTGACTCCATTTGTCCATGTTTAAAAACACTTTTCTTTCTTTTAAGCTTTGACAAGGACACATAATGTATCTTTTGTCGAGATCCACCAATGCAGAAATTCTACAAATAAGTCCCTCGACAATGTTTTCCCCCAGCTTCTAATTATCATTCCACGAAATAGAAAGCTAATTAATGGAAATGAGCCAGATTTAGGGTCAGGGTAGTTGGAGCGGCGGCAGAATGAATAAAATAAAATAAATTGTGATTTCTTTCTTGGAACTCTGGGCCAAATTTTCATTTGACCTCCTATGGTTTCCATAAATCACGGCAGCTCTCCACAGACGACCTTGGGAGGGTGCGAGGAAAATCAATAGAAAAATACTTACGATTAGATAAATGCGAGCGTTCAGTGAAAGGATCTATAAATTAGAACAGGATTTATAGCCCAAGTCAAGATGAGAGTTGTGGGAGGCCTTTCCTGGCAACGAGATCCAACGCACAGCTGTAATAAGAAATATATTTAATAGTCATTCTTCTGTAGAATTATTCTATTCAATTCCTGAGCATACAAATTACTATGAAAATTATTAAGCAACAAAAGATTTTTTATTTCTTCATCGGATAAAAGCGGTGGTCGAGTTGCGAGTTGCGACATAAGATATCTTGAAAATTATTTGTCGTTCGATTTGTGGGGAATCTGCAAAATCCTTTCTTTCATCTCAGTTTTTGAGTTCCTACAATACAGAATTCAGTCGTGCAATGGTAAAAGCAAGGTTTGGCTCTAACGTCGCATGGTTTTGTGTGTTTCTGCAGGTTACTGAGTTTAAAGTTTGACTCTGGAGTCGCTTACACGTTGGCCATTAATTACATGGAAAAGGGGAAGGTTCCAGAGGCCAAGTTGTTGTTTGAGAGACTCGTCGTGGAATCCAATTCCTTCTACAAGATTCATTATGTAAGTGCCCCAGCTCTTTTCCCTTCCACTGTATTGACCGCAAAAGGAAGACTTTCTCTTCTTCCTCAAAATTTAAATTATATTGTGGAGTCTCCCCCTGAAAACATCCATACCTCATTATTAACGCACAGCCAACTCACTTTTCCCGCAGTTCGCTTATACGTTATAATCATTAACCTGTTTCACATAGCTTCGGCTGCAGCTGAAGTTTCATCATTATCCGTTATAACCAAAACCGAAGGGCTGAGTCAAATTTCAATAGAATCCATCTTTTCGTTCTAAATCCCAGAATTTCATTAAAATTTCCCTTCGTATAAAGTGCGGCATTGTTCTTTCTTTGGAGCATCGCCTATATTCCCCTCACGACGCAAAAATTCTTAGATATCTCATGTACTGAAAATAATCTAAAAAGCAGTTTTCATTTTTGTTTTTATTAGGAATGCCTATAATACTATTAATATTTTTTAATAGGCCCAATTTCTAATTGACGTCCGCCGTTGGTCAGAGGCTGAAGAAATGCTGAAAGGAATTGGTCATGAAGACACGGATCACGCGACAGCAGTTTTAATGTTGGCTAGTGTATATGAACACCAGAACAGGACGACGGAGGCATTTGACACCCTCCAATGTGCTCTCGACTACTTTTGCCCACATGAGACTAATTTATGTGCTCAGTTTTATTCTCAGTTGGGAAATCTGATGCACACCATGGGGGCTTTTGACTCTGCAGCTAATGTGAGAAGCTTGACTCGACTCGAGGACTTTTTATCTCTTAGCTCCTACTTTATTTTAATCCTTTCTTATTTTTCAATTAGCTCATCCTTCCTGAAATACGGAAAGATGACATTTTCTAAGGCCTTTCCTTTTAATTCAAGCTTTTCTTTTGGTTTTCAGTACTACGACATGGCAATCCAATTCAACCCAACCTCAGTCCAAGCCCATACGAATATTGGAGCCATTTATCATCTCATGGTGAGTCTTGTCGCCCATCTTTCCTTTACTTTCTTATTATGTCCTCTTATGTTTTTCACTCCTTCCTTCCTTCCATGTAATTTTATATGACCGCATTATCATTCAGGAGAGAAAGTGTGCATGGAATCCGCAAACATCTTCACTTTCTTCCTCTAATTATTTTCAACCCTACCATTCATAACTCTTCTTCTCAAATCCACCTTGATATTTATAGGAAATTAAGCCCCGGTGAAAGAAATTCTAAGGCAGGGAAAAGAATGTGCGAATTCTTTTTTTTGCAAAAAGCCTATTCAAGTGTTAACCTCTTATAAGAATTCAGGGCATTCTGCGAATTTCATTATCAAAAGAAAGTACCTTGGGAGTTAGGACAAGCAAAAAATCTAATTAGGCTAGCCTATCTTGAAGAATGAACTCAAAATGTTGCCTGCTCCCCATTTCTCTGAATTTCTATCTCGTACAAACTTTGGGCTGAGGCCAAACCCAGGTTCGCCTCTTGCATTCTGACTGGGACTAAGGTTTAGCAAATTTTAATTGGTGTGCAGTGTAGTCCAGGCTGAATTAAAATATTAATGAAAGTGCTTTTAAGAGAATTGTTAAGGAAGGGAGAACTTGCGTTGTTGTACAAGTGAATGAAAAATTGACGAATGAGGACTCAAGTATTCTGGCCCACCTCTTCCATCACTTAACACTTGGACGTGGACTCGTGTTTGGCTCTAGAGGTAGTCGCTACAGTACAGTAGGGCAAATTCGTGTTATGTTATGTGGTTCACCTCTTTCCTTCAAGTGCCAAAAGTTTTCGCTTTCATTCTTTTCAAAATAATTTGAGTGGAGAAGGAAGCCATGAAGAAACACTAAATCATTGATTTAATTTAGCCAACTCTCGGTGCTCTAGTACTCGAGGAATTTTAAAAATAAATAAGGTTGATATTAATTTTTCCTGTGCTGTACAAGCTTAATACAAAATAGACAGCATATAAGGATATTTGATACATTAGGGAGAAAGTGAATTTTCTCTTGCCATGCGACCTGAAATTCCTTACCTAGACTCCAAAACACAAAAAAATTGAGTGATAAGAAACTCTTGACAAATCGGCCAATGTCATATTACATTCTGTTAAAAATATTTTTTCCATTCACTAGTGGATAGGGTAACTAACCTCTGAGATTTATATATAGATTGGCTATTAGGCAATGGAATTTGGAATATTTCATGGACTCTTGAATAGTTGATAGGGAATTGTTTGAATAAGGCATGCTTAGCCTTGAGTGTTGTATTGATTGCTAAACTTTGTCTTCACTTATAAGACTATGGATTTGGGTCACAGTATTTCAAACCATTACCAGAGAGAAATTTCTCAAGACAGCTATAGAAGTTTAGGTCATTTCACTTCATGGATGGGTTGAAATTCCCTTGAGTTTGTAGATCGTAGGTGAATCAAGAAGAAAATCGACATATTTTGTAGACTGAATCTATGTTTTGGAGGAATTCAATTCTGCAAGGAAGAATTTTGAATGAAATCATTGATGCATTTTGCTCCACCCAAGGCAAGTTATTTCCTTTCATTCAAGTGTACACTTACAGCAACTGCTTCAGGAAAAGCGACAGCGAAAGCAGAGAAAGTCTCTTTCTGAAGAGAGCTCGTAAAAAGTGTTGAAAAGTGTTAAGATTTAAAAAAAAAGCCCAAGAGCAAAGAATGCTCAGATTTTGACAATGCATGCGGAAGGAAATGTTTTGTCTCATGCCTTGTAGGTTAAATAAGGTTAAAATATTCTGTTCAGTTAGTGCCAAATGATTAGTCACCAATTTTAGTTATAGTTGTACAAATCTTGGAATGTTATTAATCAAGGAAAGCGAAAGCAGAGAAAGTCTCTTTCTGAAGAGAGCTCGTCAAAAGTGTCATTGAAAAGTGTTAAGATTTAAAAAAAAGCCCAAGAGCAAAGAATGCTCAGATTTTGACAATGCATGTGGAATTAAATGTTTTGTCTCATGCCTTGTAAGTTAAATAAGGTTAAAATATTCTGTTCAGTTAGTGCCAAATGATTAGTCACCAATTTTAGTTATAGTTGTACAAATCTTGGAATGTTATTAATCAAGGAAGTTAAATTCTGGGATTTTTCTTCTGTTGATTGAGAGGTAGTTTGGGGTGTGGAGCAATAGAGTGGGTTGAAGGGTTGAGATGAGAGAATAGAATAGGAAGTGAAAACAGCTTTCTTCCCTCATTACCTAATGTTTCTTCTCTTTTCGTCAAAGTGGTGGTGGTAGGGAAAGAAGACGGGTTGACTGTTGGGTTTGGCTCTGGCTCTGAAGTACTACTTAACTCACCGCACATTGCCCATGGAAATGATGATGAGAAAGTCGTTAGCTGAGACTCCGTGGCTCTTAATGGGACGAGACAATGGACTCTCGCTCTCTCTAGCCACACTTTTTTTGCCATCCTCTCTTTTAGTCTTTCTTTCAACTCAACGTTTAGTTTTACCTCTTTCATTGAGTCACTTCATGACTTGGATTGGCAATTTAAACCAAACCTTCCTCATTCTCCATTCCTCTCCCACTTTACGGAGCGGAATGTATTGTAAACGAATATGCCATCATGGGTCTCTTATAGACAGAGCAAGGCGGCAGGTGATGAAGGATTCACTGCGTATATCTACACTCTTTTATTTCAACTCATGACTGAAGTGATGATGATAGATGATGAATCCTTAATTAATATCCGGTCTACAAACTCGTCATCGAAGCTCATTAGTCAATTCATAGAATATTCATCCCAATAATCTTTATAAATAAGTATAACCCTCCTGGTCATTATTCAAAGGTCATATGCAAATAAATAAATCGCTAGGCTTTCGTCCTTAGAGAATTTGAGAGTACAAGCTATGCTAATTTTGTATTTTTGAATTAACAGAGGGAATACAAGCAAGCGTTCAATCATTATGCAGCTGCCCTCGAAATTGAACCCAAGAACCCTGTCGTGCTGAGCAACATTCAAAAGCTTCAAAGAGCTAAACAAAGCCCACAAGGGAATAATGACATTAGCCTTGCTTAGAGTTGAAGAATTCCAGATCAGAGAAAGCAAGGAGTCAGACACCCATCATTCTTGTGGTGATGCGTTGGTGTTTCTAAACAGGACCGCAGTAGATATTTTCTAAGTTTGGTGAAGCGTTCGACTGTTTAACTGTTCGATTCGGGTCAGATTTGAACCAAACTTGAAAGAACATGGTTCAATTTTATAATACATTTAAAAATATACGATGCAATTCATAAGACCCATGTGTTTGGCACACTTAGATCTGAGCCAAATCCAATATGTTTTCTAGAAGTTTTAAGTTATTTAGGGTCTAATTGGTTCAAGCTATGCTTATCTTGAATCTAGTCTTAATATTACAAATGTTGTTTCTTGCTTTATTTCTCTAGGTGTATATTTAGAATTATAGATGTTTAGAAACAATGGGGCTTGTAGGGATTATTTTCGGGACGGAATGAAACTTAATATTTTTGTCAGACAAAATCAAGTATATTATAGAGATCAGATTGGAGACAACAGGGTGTTGGTGTCCCAGAGAAAAAAAGTAAACAAAAAAAGATGTCATCTGGATGGTAAGACATAGTTGCGTATTTTTGATGTTATTAATTAATGGTTAAGCAAGTAATCAACCGAAACCTGTAATTACCTTGTGATGTGATGAAACGAGGAAAAAAATAATGTGCTCGTAATTTGTGTGTCAACTTGTTGTCGCTCCTGGGGAAGTGTTTAGCCAACCTGGTGGCAAACCTGGTATTTTTAGCAAAGTAAAGAATTCAAAGCCAAATCCTCTGATCTCCTTGACCATTACAAATGGAGCATTGATTAAATTAAATGTATTTTATGTAATGAAATCATGTTCGTAATTCTATGAAATATTAAATTGTAATCTGTGTCAGTAGATTCTCTGTATTATTCGAAACCTGAGCAGAATAGTCGTTTAATTGTATTAATGTCAAATTCAAATTAACTAATTACACGTGTTAAATAATTGCTTAGCTTCATGTGGTATTTTAAATAGCGCTTCGCAGAAAGGGGCGGTAGCCAAGGAAGTTGGAAACATTAAGTTTTAAAAAATATTCACTGAACTTTGGAGTGTATATTTTGCTGTGGGAAGATACGCTTGTGTAATGTAAATTAAAACAAGAAACATTAAATTTGACGTTGTGGATAATAAATGAAAAAGTAGTTTAATGATATTTATTTTGCGTATTAACAAAACAAATATATTTATTATTTTATCACTCCGCTCCAGTTGGATTTTTCGCAAAACTCGTAGTCTCAATTTCGGAATCACAAATGTTATAAATAAGTCAACTGAGTTATCTTGATTATTCAATCATATTGGAATTATAGACTTAACTTTGCTCATGAAATGAAACATGAGAGGTAAGTGAAAGTGAATATATGTCTCGTCGTTTATCATTTTGAAAAGTGTTTGCCCGACCGAAGGGGTAGGATTGTCGAGTCTAGTCTATGCATAAAGTTATGATAATCCGATCCCTCTGCCCAGTTCATCATGTTGAGTCCAGCTGTCAATTTTGAAGTGGCTTTGAATTTTGACCCGATGAAGGAAGGAAGGAAGGAATGACGAAGGTAGTTATGAAATAATTGTAAATATCGATTTGATCCTCATTTGCAAGGAACGGACTCTTGTTCTCAAGTTGTATTGTATTGTGGTGTGTTTTGGTGGACGGACGGCGGAAGGAAGGAAGGAAAGAACGATGGAGGGAGAACCTCAAGTGGGGCTTGAATTTAACATGAGTGTCTGAATAATTGAGTAGGACTGACCCATTCAAAGGCATTTCTAAATTCTTCAACCCAAACCCCGCTTTATTTATTCTCCCATTCTCTTCCCCATTTCAACGACTCTCCGGTCTTGTTTCTTAGTCCGAGAAAGTATTGCCCTCAGAACCCAAAGATATTTATTCCGGATATAAAACTCGGGGAATCTCTCTACACGTATTTTTTTGCAAGCCCAACCAAACAAGCCTTAACGCCTTGCTTCCTGGAAGCATTGACGCTGCCTTTCTGTTAAGATTCGCATACAAAAAGGACACACAAAAAGAAGCAAGCCGTTAAGATGAATTACAAAATTCAAATCATGTCAACTGAAGAATAGTATGATAAACTACCAGTACAGTACGCTGATTTAATTTTGCTGGCCTGCTCCAAACTGTAGCAAATTTGAAAATCAAATATTATTTCTCTGCAAAACATTCTTGCGTACTTCACACTTATTTCTGGATTCAAGATAAACGCAATCCTATTTTCATCGTACATAACAGTTTTTGTGTATTCTGGCTTAATTGTTCAAACTTTTAGGACTAATTAAACTGAAAAGATCTATTAAGTTAGGAAATTTATTTAGAAATCTTACGATACAAGTGTTTCACTTAAATTGCAATAAAAAATTACAAATCAATCAAAATTATTCTAAGACTTAATGCATAAAAACACTCCTATTCCATTTGTTCTTACTCTCTTTGAGTATATTGTAAAAGCGTCGCGTATATTCAGTAGAAGCACCCCATTTAATGAATACTAAAATGACTGGATTTAAAAATTCATCAGGGTTAGTCCTGAGGAAGGTAAGGCACGGTTGATTATAAATATTCAACTTGGAGCACTTCGGGAATAGTAATGGTCTCAATGACCTTCAGTACTAATAATGTAGAACATAGATCTAGCCCAAGACTAGCAATGGCATCAATTCCTAATTTCTCTCTCTTCCCTAGGTCTCAATTCCCAGTTAAACTTGAATAGGGAACAATTACGTGATATTTGGGATCTTGTGCAAACAATATTGGACTCACTCTTCTGCATCCTGATGATTTCACCATGTGTTGGGCGATCCTTTCCTGATTAAGATATTCCCTTCCAGTCTAGTAAAGGCAAACAATGGAGAAGTGTGCATGTGGCACCGACCCATCCACCCACTCATAATGGATTGAGTAAATGAAAAGACTTTACCTTTGTAGACTCAATTTCACTTTCTCTTCAGACATCAAAATTACAGGTAGAGTCGAGTGCAAGCAAAGGGGAAAAACCACAACGGAAAAAAATCGAAAGAGTTTAAAAAATGGATCTGGGTTGAACGAGTTAACTACTCCAAAGAAAAGGGCAATTAAAACCCGTGGATTCTCCTTTTCAATTTTGCATGCTAATTACCCTTTTCCTAGTCCAAATGGAGACTTTAATCGGTTGTTACATGGAATTTAATTCCCTTAAACTGTCTAGGTGTAATTATTGACAGAACTGAACGACGCAATTCAAGCCCATGAGTTTTATGCTCATCCAATTCCCACTATAACTACCTCTTGAACTGATATTGCCAACTATAGAATGGAAAACACACAAAAATTTACACACCAATTAGAAATCTTAGTAATTA
This sequence comes from Thalassaphorura encarpata, assembly GCA_009869925.1. Taxonomy (NCBI): domain Eukaryota; kingdom Metazoa; phylum Arthropoda; class Collembola; order Poduromorpha; family Onychiuridae; genus Thalassaphorura; species Thalassaphorura encarpata. The sequence continues at coordinate 21,259 of WJEZ01000010.1, forward strand.
TTATGCGAACAATCAATGTTAGTCATTACAAGAAATAAAATAGCACGCATTTATATACCATACATATTGTTTTCCAACATTTTGCGGATATTTTCCTTAATTTGTATCACGCAATTAAAAGGTTTTGGAAAAACTGCTAAACACCCAAACTCATAATTAAGCCTACGCAATTAATTTCAGGTGGAGGGACAAATAATAAAGGGACAAGAACCAGGGGAAACGGAAGCACCTGGCTAAACTAATTAACTTTCAAAAAATTTACACACCAATTAGAAATCCTTAGTAATTATTATGCGAACAATCAATGTTAGTCATTACAAGAAATAAAATAGCACGCATTTATATACCATACATATTTTTTCCCAACATTTTGCGGATATTTTCCTTAGTTTGTATCACGCAATTAAAAGGTTTTGGAAAAACTGCGAAACACCCAAACTCATAATTAAGCCTACGCAATTAATTTCAGGTGGAGGAACAAATAATAAAGGGACAAGAACCAGAGGAAACGGAAGTACCTGGCTAAACTAATTAACTTTCTAGGTCTACATTCCCTCCTGGGAAACTCAAGTCTTAATTAGTAGTTTCAGTTTGGATGAATTTTCTTCCTGAGATCTGATGCTTGGATGTTTTCTATTCCTACCTTACATGTGAAGAGTGCTAAGTGCATCATGCATGCCGATGATGTGGTACTATTTAGTTCTGGGAAGATCAAACTAGAAGTTGACGAAGTACTACAACAATCATTGACTAAGGCATCGATATGAACACAGGAAAATGGAATGATCATCAATCTGGATAAAACTAAGTCAATGTTATTCCAAGATCCCAGGTTTATAATGCCAAATGCTGTTGACCTTAATTTAGATGGCGAGCCAATCAACCGATCGAATTCTAAGCAGCGTACTAGGAAAGATCGTATAGAAGAAGCAGCACGAATATTACGAAGAAGAATTATAATTTCTATGATTCTTCAAATTGACTAACTATGACGAAAAGGCGAGACGTCTGCTCTATGAATTTTATATTCAAACAACAATGATCAGTTCTCTTTCGACATTCTCATTTGACAATTATTTTGCGGTGATATGTGATGTAAACACCCGTCGCAACCTGGCACTTGTCTCGTGTTTTCGAAACTCAGCATACGGAAAACAATGCTTCAAGTACAATGCGACAAGAAAGTGAATTAAATTACCTCTGACAATCATAAGTGCGAATTCTTCCTAAATCTTTAATGTTCTGATGTGCTACATGATTGATTGGATTACATGACAATTGACAACATGATAAACTTTGTGACAATATTTTTATCATTTAATAAATATTAGGGCAACTCAGTTTCCGGCTTGGCACTTTGGCACTTGGGCACTTTCGCAGTTTGGTACAATTCTGCGAAAGTGCCAAACCATTTGGCACTTTCTAACATTGGGGGGATGGGTGCCAAATTTGGCACTTCTGCCAACCTCAAGTAGATGGTTTAGAAACTGCCAAATTAGGATTGAATCTGGAAGAAGGGCAGGGCTTGTCCGTGAGTTGTCCAGGACTATGCCTGGCCCTCCTAGAGCTATCCTAAACTTCTCCAGCGTTGTCCAGGACTTCTCCAGTGTTGTCCAGGGGTTCTCCAGTCTTGTCCAGGACTCCTCCAGTGTTGTCCAGGGCTTCTCCAGTCTTGTCCAGGACTATTTATCAATTTTCACAATTTGTTTTCTACTAGTAGTGCCTTAGGTGTCCAGCCATGAAAAGAAGATTTATAATTATTTGATTATTGCATCTTATGATATTGACACTGAAATAAATTTCATTTTATTCTATTCTATTCTTTGACAATTACTGTAATTACAAAAATTCTACCATTTTTAAATATTCTTGACATATTTTAGTTATGATTTTGTTTCAAAACGTTATTTTAAGTTTTGGTCAAACTCATTGAATATGAATTTCACCCGTATTCGATCATTTCCATACAATTTATTTATTATGACGTATGCAGTAAAGCAGATTTCTAGGAACAGCAATCCATGGTCCTTCTAGTGACTAAAAGTAAGGATCTGGATTTCTTTGGAAAGTGAAAACGAAAGAAAGCCGTAGTGGTTGGTCTTGAGCTTCTTTTTCTTTCAACGGATCTTAAGTTGAGGTTTGAGATTGAAATAGAGGAAAGCTGGGATGATTTTGGGAATGGTCCTTCTTCTCCTAAGGAAAGAAACGTCTTCCTTTTGTTCCCAGTTCCCTCGAGTTCTTTTTACACCTTCCTCCTTCTGGCATTGTGTGACCTGTCACTACCACTGACTGAGGTGTAGTTCTCCCCTTGACATACGAACAGACCCCATTGTCCTCTCAACTCCCAAACCCACGACTAGGTTATTGTGTCGCAGTCGCATCTTGGAGGAAAAAAACAAAATAATGAGCCTTCGTCGCTTTCTTCCAAAGAAAAGAATGTCCGTTTACTCTCTATCATCCCTCTGCCATCCATAGTCACTTACAATGAACTCTGTCCCCAAGATTGAATACTATTCTCACATATGGATCCATCCAACAAAGCACCAAAGAAAGTAATAAATTCTTAAAATATTCAATTATGTTTGAACAAAATTTGATACAAAATATTGTATATTTATGGTTTTAACACATTGGAATTTTGACATGTCGGATGAGGCTGACGGGTTTAGAAAGTTAAGTCGGGAAAAGATGATAAGAGAAAATCAGGTGCTGGTTGGCTATAGCCATGCTAGTTTGACTGGATCGGACTAATGTTCTATAATCCTTTGGCTCAAGTGGACTGCACGGACGGAAACCAGTTTCGGTAGAATTTTGTTCATCCAATACAATGTAGTTTTTTCGCATCCTTTCACTCTGAGTCCAAGGGAAATAAGTTTTAGAATCGAAATAAACTAAGAGGGCTAGACTCACAAAAGACCAGGAGTGCTTTCTCCAACGAAACTTCCTCTTCTATTGTGTGGAGTGCGGGCTAAGGAAACTCGACTTTCTTTACTTTTTATTTCTTTCCCGTCATTGAACCTTAACCGCAGAAAATGCCAAACACCTTGTCCGTATGTATTATGTGACCTTCTCATCAATGTGACTGCTACCTTTATTTATTGAGCAACTCTGTCTCACGAACTACAAAGTGAAGGGCTCATAAATAATCTCCCAGTCTTTTTTTTTCTCTTTCAAAATGCTTCAAATTCTAAAATTCAGTTTCAGCTTCTTGTTTCATACGAGTGAATTGTAATTTTAGGTAATAATATTTATGAACCGTACGTTGACTAGGCTTGAATATTGAGTAATTTGAAATGAAAGGAACTTTGGAACCCTGTTTTTTTGTTTCTGGGTGGTTAGACGGTTGTGGAGAAGATTGGAGGCGACTTTTGTCCGTCGGACTAGAACAAAGTAAACCCATTCGTTCGTTCGCTCTTCTTTCCAAGTCAAATTCCATGAAGCGAACAGAACAAACTTTGAAGGTATAAATTTTTCCTCAACTTCGCATGTTTGTACAATCTAGTGGAGGATTCTTTTGAATGGAAAAACATGCTGGTTTGGGTTTGAACATGGAAATGGGAGAGGTTAGCATTTTAAAGAAAAACCCAAAAGGAACGCACATCAAATCCAGGCGTGCATGACAAAAAAAAATAACTTTTAATGCCCGCATGCCTTGAGCTGGCTGAACTTGACTTATTCCACGAATCAGTCAGATGTTAACATTAACCATGAGTAAATTTAACGAAAATTCTTCGCTTCGTTTCTCAATTCTCTTCAAGTCTTTGAAATTACAATTTGTTGAGTTTATTTATTTAGACTTCTTTTCATCTTCTGTACTCGGCTCTAATTATGTGGAAAACTTGACTGTAGATAAAAATTAGTTTTTGCAAAAATGACTTTTATTTTTCCATCTAGCTTTTTCTTCTTAACAAATTCGGTGATTAAGGATGTACGTACACTGAAATATTGGTTTATTTTTTCGCAGAGCGGTCCGTTTATTTTTCTTGGAATTTAATCCAGGGAAGAAAGGAAGGTAATTTTATTTAATGGTCGTCCTGGAAGAGAGAGAAAGGAGAGTAGATGACTGATTGAGTCAAATGGGTACTTGCGTCAGATTATGAAAGAGGAGCTTATGGAGGATGGAAAAGGCTGGAGACGTCCTAAAAAGTAATGTTCCAGACGCTCTTTCGTAGACACTAATTGATATTTGTGGGTCTCGAGTGACTCGAGTCTCTGGACAGTTTTCCTCAATCTGTATCAAATGACATGAATAATTGATGACGATTTTGTCCCTTTATCTTCTGCCTGCCCAGCCCAGTCTTTTCTCCGTTTGAATCTAATGGAGATTGTCTATCGAGTTTCCATCTCATCCAGAAATATCCTCTTGGATTCATCGTTTCTAGGAAACTTTAGTTAATGTAAGTATGTAATTTTCTTGACTACATTGAACCAAAGATTTCCATTTTATCATACTGAATTATAGATCATTGTACAACTTCCCTATGTATTCTTTGGTGAATCAGTCAGAGCTCTTGTATTCTTTATGGGTGTTTATTAGTAATCTAAATTACAGCGATTTCAATGTGATGCGATAAATCAAAGCTACATTGAAATAAAATGTATCCTAAAAATTCCCAATTGGCCATGACATGACTGCTGCTGAGGCAGAATTGAAAACAAATGTTGTGTTGGATTTTGCTATCTCAAGTGAAAATTTATAGAGTGCACGCAAAAGTTGGCAAGTCATCCCATAGATCATTTCTATTCATATTTATTCACTTGGATGAGACGGGGGTTCAAGAAAAAAAGCAAAAAGGGTTATTTAAATAGACCCACATAAAAAACAACTTTGTATTGTGGATTGTGGCCCAAACTACATTCATCGTAATAGAAATTGAAACTGTCTTAACCCCAGGAGGACTATAATAATTCAGAAAACAAAATTATAATTCATACTCAAGTTTTCCCTTTCTGACTCATTCAATTCCCTGTGGGAAATAAACATCTAATAAACACGATTTCTAATTGACTCAACATGAGAAGAATTCTCAGAGGATTCCTTTGATGTTGATTAGATTTAGATCAACTGACAAACTTATTTCATGTTTTACTTGTTCAACTACTCAAAATCTACAAACTTTGATTAACTTGAGTGTAGAAATGAATTAAGAAGTTCCTTACTGATTTATTGTCGAAGAAATAATCTATAGGTGATAATTTAAAACTAAATCAACGTAAACAGAGTGCCCAAAGCGTATTCCTTTTATTCACATAAGAAAGGAAATCCAGGTTATACTCAAAATATTTTATATTTTATTTAGCCGTAATACACACAGCACATGCAATAAGTGCTGGACAAAAAAAAAACAAATATGAGTCAGCTCAAACATAAGCACAAAATCCTTCAAACAACTCCAATTTTCCTGATGGTATTTTTTCAAAATTGTATATTTAAGAAACTGGTGGACGTCGAGTGCAGAGTCGACCCCGGAGTGAATGATTGTTTTTCTCTGAGAAGAAAATGTGTGTACGAATGAGTGAATTTTCACAGGTGAAAGAAAGTCCTAGGGAGCAAGAGCAAGTCTTGAGACGAGAGCACCGCCTGGGAAGAAGTGAATTGATCATAGAGTGAAAAATTGGAGGAAGATGCTGTTGTAAGGAGGAGGTCCAGGTATTCAGTAGATTGGACTCTCAATTGAGTTGAATTGAGATGGGAATTGAATTGAGTTTCCTCAGAGTCAAGATTTCTTCCCCCTTTTTTTATTCTTTGGGCAAAGCACTGTCACTTTTTCCTCTTGCATACACTCGGAGCCCAGCAGCAGCTTTATTTCCTAACACACGGTCCAAAAGTGATTGTTTCGTCTTTCGCTTCGCTGCTTGTACTTCTCGACAAACCTAAAAGTATATCAAATTGTGATAATTCATAAATATCTCTGTACAAAAATCGGGTAAAGGATTGTGGAAATCTGAACGAGATATTTATTTTGTAGTATTGTAATCTCGAATATTGGCTAACGTATCTTCTCAGCCACAAGAAAGCCAAGATTGGCCATGTCTCTGGACTCATGTGGATAAAAAATCCAGACTTTCAATTAGTCGTCCAAGTTGTAGACCTCCAGGAGTCGTTAAGTGAATTTCTGGACTCATAAAGTGCCCACCCTTGTTGATATTTCATTTCAAGATAGTAGTAGTCAAGTTTTTATCGTCGCCTAAGTCCTAAAGACTCGGTTTGTTGTAAGTCTTCCAGATTTTACCAACTCTTCTATTGTGTTTGTTCTTTCTCTTCTGTACTAACAAAAGAAGTTGGTGCTAAATGTGTTCAGACGTTGAATGGATTGGTATTTGATGACAGGAGAGGGAAAAAAGTCAATTGTGTCCAGTCGAGTTGAACTACTACAGTACGTAGTGCTACTTTATGTCTAGTCTGAATTGGATTCCGAATGACGGGGTGAAAGGGCTGAAGCTGAGGTTGGACTAAGATTGGACTTTATTAGGAAAGAGGACCAGGGGTTAATATTACGGGAAAGACGGACATGTCTGTTGAAAACTCATTAAATACGAGTTAGGGAAGAAGAAAAGGGGAAGCAAAGGGCTGAAATGAGTCCTTCACTTTCTCTTATAGACTGACTAACCTGTTGGAAAACTTCAGCGACTTGAGCCACTTGCTCTGAAGCCGCAACTTCAGCAAAGGAACAGTCTAAATCTTTCGCAAGAATTTCTCCTGTGAAAAAAAAAGAAGACAAGACATAAAGAAGCTAATCATTCTCTATCCTCAGTCTCCCTTCTCATAACCCAAGGAAAGATCTTTAAAACGAACAACTTTCTTTTTCCTCCTTAAGTCAACTCAGCAGTTTTCCGCTCTCTCGTCTTGTCTAACTCTATTCAATTACTCACTGCCCAAGTGATACTAAATATTTCTTCCTTTATCTCTTGTCTATCTAGTCGTCTAAAACATAAGGAAAGAACGGTAGACAAGAAATAATTAGTGTACAGGGAAATAAACGCTTTGTCTTATTCTTTGAAGAAAGTTAAGCCAAAGTGTTTCCTTCTTGCTGTGTTAGCATATTTTCTAACCTAATCTCATTTATAATTCACAATTCACAATCCAAAATGAAAGCTTGCATAAAAATAGCAAAGCATGGTTCATTCAACCCCCGAGTCATGGAAAATCAAATGTTCAAACCTTCTTCTGTGCTAATTTGTCTTAAATGAACCATGTCACATTTATTGGCCACAAGAACAGTGGGCAAGGGTGAAGGGGAAGTATTTCCAGAGTCACGGAGTGCCAAATGAACATTGTTGTTGCTTGGACCCACAGTCAGGGTATTCATTCCACCATTCCGATATTCATTCAATTGTTGCTTAACTCTTTTCACATAGTTGAAACTTTGTCTGTCCGTGATTGAATAAACGAGGAGGAATCCATCTGCCCAATGGAGTGTGTCCAAAGCTACCAGTGGTTCATTCCCTGTCTGTTCAAACCAAACAAAATAATTAGAAAGGCCACGGGGAAAAATATCACTTGTGCAGGGGTTAATTTGAAGCTTAATAAAAATGCCTGCGTACAATATGGAAAGTTCTTAACAATTAAGAAAAATTTCTTAGCAGAAGACTGTTACGTCTGAATCTCAATCTTAGGCTGTAATATTACGCTTAGCCTATGGCGATGAAGCATAAGGAAAATTCTAATATTTTGTAGAGCTTCAAGAGTAATTTTTGTAAGATACTAAAATTGGGGGAAGGGTATTTTTTTGTAAATAGTTTTAAGGACGTCCATCGTTGTTGAGTTAGTGAGAGAGACTCTCATCCTTCATACTTTGAAAATAAGCCATCACCTTGGCTCGTCACAAAATTAAGATAAATGAGATGTGATCCTGAGAATCGACTGACTGTCTTCTTCCTCGTTCTAACTATTGGGGGAACTCAGCTGCTGCTTTTGCTTTTTCTCAGTTTTCATGCACTCCCTTATACTTTTTCGCTCGCAATGAATGTCTCCTTGACTTGTATTCCCTTCCAACTTTCTTTAGCTGGGGTTGGAAACTGATAGACATTGACTGGAAATGACAGTCTCCATTTGAGACATTATGGACAACAAATTTTTGCACTTTTCCCTGAAAGCCACCCAGCCAACTTCTTTTCTTTTCTTCGTCCCACACTTTTTTTTTACTTTCCTTTTCCTTCCATGCAAATACAAATAAGAAATTCTATACATCCCATCCTTAGGTTTAGGCAGGCCACCGCAAGCTTTTCGAAGTTCTTCCTCTTACTTAGTACTCAAGCTCTTCATTCATGTCAAACTTAAGTCACTTTTGTAATTCTATCCAAATGCACGATTAAAACTGACGGTGACGTTAGGCATTAGAGCTTTGGCTTAGTTCCATCAATTCCAACCACGGGAAAAGCACTAGCTAGCACGGCACGCATCCCCACTGTAAACCTCAAGTTAATAAATAATGACTCGCCTTATGAATTCCCAACCTACCTACCTACCTTCCCTGCTTTGGATTATATTGATCTAGGCAGCTAAAATTAAAGCTTCCTTCCTTCCTTCCCAAACTTTTGGGCTTCTGATTCTATCAAATTTGAGTGAATTAATAGGGTGAGTACTTGATTATGAAATGAATTTATCATAAGTTTCATGATTGAGGGAATTATTCTCAAAAAAAGAAAGGATTATCCATCAAAGTCACTCAATCATAGAAATTATCTATCGTGTGATAAATTTCAATTGAGGTAAAAATAAGTGGAAGAGTCGCTCAACATGCAATCATTATTTATGTGACTAGTGTATTCCAGTGACGTGATGCTTTTAAGACTCAAAATCTTATCTGATGTTGAACTGAATTGGATAAAAATAACCAGGGCTATAAGAAAACCCAATGGGGGTAGGAGAGACTAAATAATGTAATGCCGACAGTCTGGATGCGCCGAGTCTACTACATGCATGGATTACTCGGGTGATTATTAGATGATAGAGACGTTAAACCCATACACGTAGGTGGAGTTTTCGGTTCAGTTAAACTGTCAACAAAATGATAGGGCACATCATGCTTTGACTGGCTAACCGGTTGGGTAAGCAAAACGTGGAATATCTTCTCGTCCTTACTACATTCGTCGTGGCAGATATTAACTAACGTAAGCCCAAGGAGTAAAATACTCTTCTGGTATTTGTTTAGGGCTATACAAGTGAAAGCAGGTGGTTTATGACATGACACACTCCCAATTTCATACCATTTCATATCATGCAAGGAATTGATTACAGTGATTAGAGAACATAGGCTTCACGGGTTCACCTTATCAATCAATTCAATAAGGTGAGTACATTAACGCGTTAATAATTAGAAAAATTCTTCACATACTAAAATAAATTACAATGCATTGTAGTTTAAATCTTACCCGATTGAAGTTTGAAGTGTCTAGGATTTCAAATATCACGGGTTCACCATCCACCATCATTTCATGTTTATATCTATTCTCTGCACAAACAAAATTCACAAAGTTAGACAACCACTAAAATCAAAATCAAAATCCTTCCAAAAGGATTTTCCTGATATTCAAAGGATAAAGAGAAGGAAAACTCGTGTTACCAATTTCAAGAGTCGATATCAATTTCATAAAGTCAACTGAGATATTTTGACTCTTTTTTTGTGAGCTGAGTTGAATAGAAAATCGTGGTTCGCTTCAGGAGGATTTGTATAAAATAATACGACATCAAAAGAATCAGGAAAAAATACAAGTAAAAATCATCCTTTGAGTTGAAAAGAAAATAACGGAAGTTGTTGGGTACCTGAGCAACGAGGACAATTTGTTTATTTTGTTGTTTGTGTTTAGTCAAAATAAATACCATAGGTTTTTTCATGACATCTTTCTTCGATTGCAATACAAAAAGCCAAAAAAAAATAGAAGCTACTGCTACTCTTTCAAATTAAACTGCTCAATTTACTCTGATTTGGCCTAAGTAACTCCTTTCGCTCACCCCTGTTTTTCCAACCCAAGAGATTTAGTTTGGCCAACATACGTATAAGAGTGAAAGCACTTTGCGAGGATAGGAAAGAAATTGGGAGAATGGAAAATCTTTCAGGAGAATTTTTTTTTTGAAGTTTTTTCCTGACAGCTTGGAAAATCCACCTTCTTCCTCCTTGTCACTCGCTCCCTTTTCTCTCAAGAGTATCAGGACTAAAAATTTAATCCATTGATTACAAGGGAGAGCAATGTGGATTCTATCGTGTCACCATTCCCACTTGACAAGGGATCCCAAAAAGTACAAGGGTGAAAGTTTTAGCAAAGTCATGTCTTGAAGTATTAATTTAGTTTGGTTCTAGGAATTTTGGAAGACTCGGTACAGGGATACTATTGTTCACTTAAGCACTGCATTTTGAATGGGATCAACTATATAAAAAATCTCTTACCGTTCTGATGGTCGTATTCCCCAATGTATCTTTTGGTAAGGAATCTGACAGTCAGGGCTGACGTGTAAACAAAATAGAGAAAGAAAAAAAGATTTACATTAATGATTTCCTTATGTGCTCACATTCTCTTACTTCCGTCTAATGCCTTTGGCTCAGACTTTGTCATGGATTGGGAAGAAGAACTTGATGCAAGAGTTTCATCTTCCTTTTTTTATATTCTTGTATAAAATCTCCCCTCGTTTTTTTCTTCCCCTTTTACGACTTGCAATACAATACTACACTTTCACCTTTTTCAACTCGAAAGGATTTATATCCTTATGTTGTCTCAATTTACGACTTTAACAGCTCAGGAAATTTCTCATCATCACCTTCCAACTCAAACAACCAAATTGTTCAAGGAAAATGCTTCACAAAAGGCAAAATACAAACTATAGTTGACAATATGTGCAAAAAAAAGCGTTTGAATCAAAAGGTCCAAGTCATACGTTCCAATCGCTCGATTCGAGTAAAATTTTTCATTAGGAGCGATAGTACAAATAAATATAAAAAAACCACGATAGGAAAATATTTTTAAGAAAATGCATTTGACGCATTATTTGCTAGTGAACTACCTTACTAAAATTTCTACAGTCCATTATGCGTTGCTTTAAGATACATTAGCCCAACAAAAATAGGAAAAGAAAATAGATCAGGCAAAATTGTCTGGCACCAGCTAACGAACTTGGCATTAGCAACTAAAAGGAAACGATCAACGTTTGTACATAAATTGAGTACTATCATTTGTATGTGCATAGGTCATTTTACAAATAGGGGTTCTTAAGTGTTTTGAAACTTCCTCAATATATAAACACTTCATTGAAACATCTTACAATATAAAGTACTATTCTCTGGACTTGATAGGTATTTTATGCTCCTTTGCTTATTTTATTTTGAATTCAGACTCATTCCGAGTAGTTAGTTTGGGAATTGGAATGGTTTGAGTCTGTTAAAATTACATTGAAGAGGCTAAAAGGTTATTTGATGATGGTTTGTTGGTGTAAGACGAAAAGTGCACAGAGGTTCCCGCCATGTCCTCATTTTTCTTCACAGTTGAGCTCAACTGTCACATCAAGATCCCATTCATCTTCACACACCCTCAACACTCATCTTTCTTTGTTTCTCAAATCTGCACCCAAAGAAACATACATACGGGAGAAAAAGCAAAAGAAAGGACTTTGTGGTTTCAACTCTACCCTCACATGTGTCGTAGTCTCTAAAAATACAGAACCTCAAGTAAATGCACACTTAAATTTAACCAGGCAAAAAAATCTGATCACTGTTGCTATTAAAAGTACTACATATAATTCTATATTAGGATTAACTTTATTATTCAGATTTTTCTACCATAAATGAATAATTTCGAAAACACCAAAATTACTACTTTTGAAAATTCAGGAAAACATGATAACATACTTGTATCATATGAAGGTGCAAGGTTGAATCAATGCTGAAATCGACGACATACTACAAAAAAGTCTGCATGGCACTTTGCATAGCCGCCGAGACGAAAGAAAGGAGCTGAATGGTGCAACTCCGTGTAAAATTCGGTGCATTGCATATGCACTTTTACTTACAGCCACGACACATTCAGGGATTTTTTCTCTCATGGAAAACAGCATCACCTCTCAAGCATGAAATTAACTCGCAAAAATTCTAAATTCTACCAACTCCCATATCCCCTGAAGGAAAAAACAAAATGTACGGGTCCTCTTAACCAAAACAAAGAAAACCGTACCAAGTTTTCAAAACTAGGAGTGAAAATCTCATTCGACCACCCATTCTGCATTTTTTGTAAGCAACATGCATCAGCCCGTAAAAACTTGGCTCTGACTTTCATTTCAGACACCATTAAAAATCTGAGATGAATAGAAGTGTAAATACAAAAAAAAACAATTAGAGCGCCTGCACCGCAAATGACATCACACATCAAAATTGCAAAGATGCAAATTTGAGCTGAGTTGTTTTAGTGAAACAGATCTGTGTCGTGTTTTAGCACAAGCCTAACCGAGTTGAGAGTCTGGACAATCTCAGACGTCGATGTTGATGGAAGCCGAACTGAGTTCTAGGGATTCCTTGTCTACGTCCAATGTAAAGAACTCATTCAAATGAACCGAGAAACGGGAGACTACAGAGGAGGCGCCACGGCCAAACACACGAATGGAATCGACAAAGCGTATTTGGTGTGCAAATGGCACAAACAAACAATAAATTATTCCACCGTCAGGTTTCACTAAATGTTAGACCTCCTGCAAAAATTGAACGCAGATTCTAATTATGCACCTATCCCTGTATTATTCTAACCCGTATTTTCACGGCGTAATATTTGTTTTCTAAATCATAAATTAAATTAGCTCGTGAACCGTGTATGCATTTTCCTTTCTTCACTAGAATAAAATTTAAAACGAAGGTCAGAACAGAACTGGTAAAATTTTACATTCCTCCTTGATCCAAAATACTTTATATATAGAGTGCGATGCATCATTGGGCAATTAAGATAAGAGAGGAATTTGTTAGAAGAAAGTGATAGTTTTAGCTAAAAATAAATATCGCCTGCCGTGAAGCATTAAGCTTTCTGCAAAGTACATAGTCGCCAGGGATCTCGCACTCACATTTTCTCCGCACAATATACTACTCTGCATTTTCTTCACCCGAGCAAACATTCTACGATAGACCAATAATTATTATTATTTTGAAGGAGCCAAGTTCTGCTTTTAAAAAAAAAGTCGCCTGATCACCACACCACACTTGAGTCTAGTATTTTAAACACCTCCACACTTTCCGTTCAATTTACCTTGACTCACTTCTTGAAAAGCAGAGCTTAAAACGTAGTCAAGATTTGAAACCTTCTTGACGCAACCTTCTTGTCTTGGTGTTAATGGGTTCTTGCTAATCCATAACTAACACTCCCACCGACCTGGCATTTAAAATCATGGCAATGACTTAAGCCAAGAAAATAAAAAAGAAAGAACGAAAGGGGATGAAGAATTGCTTCAAAGTATTTGAGATGAATGAATACCTTGAGATGAATATTTTTTTTGGGTCATTTTCTCCTCTTCACACTTCGTCTTCTTTTTTCAAAGTCTAATTTTGATGTCAAAGTCAATTCTCGTCAGAGTGAAACTTCATCCTTCACGTACGTGTAGTGTGACGTGTGAATAGAGGAAAAGAACTCATTTGGGTCCACACATGCATGGCCAGAATGGAATGTAATGTAAAATGGCATTCATTCATCTTGGCCAAATGTCAAGACGAAGATGACACACAAAACAATGGTGATGAAAAGTGTTGAAGGGATGTCGGATCAGAGTTATTATGGCACGAGTGAGGATGGGAAACCGTAACCGCCTAAGACGGAGAATCCAAATATCTATCCCAAAAATAAATACTCCACCACAGTTTGAGTATTGTGATAGTAGTAAGCGTTCTCAGCTCATGAGAGTGGGAAAATTCCTAAAAGACTAAGCTTGTGTTTCTTTTTGAGCGAGACTTACAACTTTCTTAGCCACATTCTTCCTTCAAATCCCACAAGTTGTTTTTACTTGGGATTACGTGACGATTTTCTTTCTCCAATGACAAAGCTAACTAAATCTCCGATTTGTGCAAAATGACCACTTACAACTAATTCTGAAATAAATCCTGGGTTTTGGGCAGAATATGTTACAAAATTCCATGACAAAACTGAGCCCAAGTCATAAAGACAGAAGTGAAAGTCAAGTTGTGGTGGTGAGATGACTTACCACTTTTGCCGACACCAGGAGCTCCAACAACTGCCACTTTGAGCTCACCAAGTGAGGATTTTTTACGACGTATTCCTCTTATGGTTGAAGAACTCATTTTCTGATTCACTGTCATTCACTTGTTGATTCTTCTTTCCTTTGCCTCACTCAACACATAGGCATATCCCACCAATTCACGTATCTTTTCCTGGTCTTCCTTAAGTTATTCTAGTTTTTGCGCACTAGCACTACAACTGTTCAATTTTAACAACGTCTGATGAATGTTCAGAATCTGGAAACCTGAAATTAGAAAATAAATTTAAATTGTAACATATTACGATAAATAATAAATTAGAGCCAAGTTCGTTTTCCCTTAAGTTTCTTTTTTCAAAATTGACATAACACTTGTCAGATACACTTATGAATGGGAAGAATTATTCTGGTTTTGAATTGGATTTGACTTTGAGGTTTTGTCCTTATGCCTTGCCTTATGCAAAGTCGACAACCTCATGTTTCTGCACTATTGAGTTATTTTCCTTTCTTCCTTACCTCAGGAACCATTAGCCATTGTTTTTGAGGTGGAACCATGTTTTTGGACAAAAGGAACAAGAGTTCCTTTCACGTTTCTCCAGTCACAGTCACTCTCTCCTTTGTCTCATCACAATTAAAATTTCAAACTCAAATGCACCTTGTACTACTCAACTCACTCTCCGCCTCAGACTCAAAGAACATCTGAGGATTTAATTTTAGACATTTGTCCCAGCTTCGGACTCGGTCGGTGGTAACAGATTTTGAGGTTCCAAACCCTAACGTTCACCTACCCCACGTTCTTATTCACAACATATTTACAACACACAATCCCACAATACTAACCCTTTACTTCAACACTGCTGCGTAGTTGTTTTCAAAACACAAAATCAGGAGTGTGTTTGGAATTTTCGTCCATTTACCTGACAAAGTAATTTGTTACTTTGGATTTTAACTGAATGAAGTCAATGCTTATATTAGGAGGGTTCGCAGCTATTGAAAATGAATCTCTGCGTATAATGGGGTACAGATTTTATTTTATATGAAAAGCAGCTGCCTGGGCATAAAAATATATTTAGGATTGAAGAGAAAATCTAATGTATAGGAAACGGATTTAGACTGACAAAACAAATCAACAGTTCAATGCAAACCCCCAAATACATGTTCATTTTTTTGTTATCTATTTGAAACTGTATAAAAACTATTTTTCATTTGAATTCAATCACAATATTGGCTTGATTAAGCATGCTACGCCCAAAAAAAGAGCCTAAAACAGTTGCGGCAGCTTGGGACTACCCATTGCAAATGAAGACATTCGTCCTAAAAAAGAAAGTTGAAAATAGAATCACTCTTGACAATTTCCAAAATTTTTGTGGAAGAAGTCCCACCTTTGGAAGAAGGAGGTACTTGTACAAAAAATACATAAACATTTCAACTAATTATTTAATTATGAGAATTTTATTATTTTTTAGAAATCCTAACTGTGGCTGAATGGATTTCTGTTGATGTTTATGTCAGGGAAGTAAATTTTCCAGAAATGAAAGTAGGAGATCCAATCCCAGGATCCCAAATTGCAAGGTGATGAAATGTATTAAAAAATCCTAGAGATTATTAACTTGATATCGACCCTCACATTATTTTTACAGAGTAATAATGAGTGAAAATGAAGAATTTCCAGTTGGAACTCAAGTGGTTGGATATTTCGGGTGGAGAGATTTGACAGTGTATACCCCAAAACAAGGTGCGAGTACTGAAGGGTCTTACATGACTATCTGCATCCTCCCAGACATGAAAGGGTTGCCTATTACTTATGCTCTTGGCTGTATGGGTCTGCCTGGGTACTGGGTTCTTAAAATTAAATAATAAAAAAAATCATGTTTTTTTTTTAATTTGTGGTAAATTTTAATTAGAAATGCTGCCTATTGGGGATTAGTTGACGGGTGCAAAGCTCAGGAAGGGCAACATGTTGTTGTCACATCTGTCGGTGGATGCGTTGGCAGTTGTGCTGCTCAAATTGCAAGACTTAGAGGTGGAATTTTTAAAAACAAGACGCAATTAATTCAAATGTAAAGGAATGCTCAATTTTTTTAACCAGGTTGTAAAGTCACTGGATTTGTCGGGAGTAGACACAAGGTAGAATGGGCGAAGGACAATCTCAAAATTGACGAAGTGTATAATTACAAGGAGTTGAAAGACTTTGAAGCTGGATTGGACGAGATTTTTGCAGAAAATCCACCTGATTGCTATTTCGATACCGTAAAACAATTTATATCTATTTATTCTTGTAACATGTCTATTAAAACAATACTCTCTTTCAACGTTTTAAGGTTGGTGGAATGTTTTTATTTCACATGATTAGGAACATGAAGCTCGGTGGACGCATAAGTCAAGTAGGATCACTCTCAGATTTAAAACGAGTTCGCCGCCCAGACGGTCCAGACATTGGTCGGCTATTATTTTGTACTTTAACTTTAACATATTTTTAAATTATTTTTGTGGATTTTGTAGAGGCATTTGACCGACCACTATTTCGTAGCAAACAACTTGCCATGCAATTCTTTAATCCAAAATTTAATTTGAGTAAATTCTTCATAGCCACAGAGAGAATCAGGGATTGGATTTTAAAGGTAAATTTGTATAAGACTTTTAATTTCCTGAAACGTTCCCAACTATTTCGTATGTTCTTCACAGGGTGAGTTTCATGTGGAAGAAACTATTACACATGGATTTGAAGCCCTACCAAAAGCACTTTTGTACACTCTGTATGGAAAAACCCTTGGAAAACATTTGGTCCAAATGGAAGTCTTCAACTCGTCCGATTACAAAAGCACATTTCCTATATTCGAAGACACAACACCAAAGAAAAGAATGCCTAACTACAAGCCGAGGACTCCAAATTTTCTAAGATTTGTAGCCACTCCAAAGGTCAAAGAAATAAAATCGAGAGTGGTAGCCAGTCAAATAGGAACGAAGCTTTAAATCACTTGACATATCAAAGTTCAAAACCACACTAAAAAAACAAGATTGTCGGAGAACAAGTTTATGAACGCAAGAAAAAGTATAAAATTATGTTGTGCAATCGATCGAATAAATATAAACCATTGACACTTTACGAGAAATGCGCTAATGCAATTTATTAATAATTTGATTAACTGAGCTTAGGGTTAATCTGTTAACAAATGTCCCGAAAGTGTTTTAACAGTCAATACAAAATTCTTCGTACGATGTAACATGTCGTAAAGTATAAGTTGGATTTAATAATTAGGAAGAACAAGGAGATTCAACTCGACTGAAAGGAGGACTAAGGGAATAATTCACAGTGAAAAACAAAGAAATGAAGAAAAAAACACCCGGCCAATTAATGCTAAACTGAAAAAAATCTGGCGTGATGTTTGGGGATTTGCAAAGCCCATGAATTCCGATTCGGCTCATTTGCCTCTCCAATTGGGAAAATAAATGGGCGGAAGGAATGGCGGACGGTTGATGAGCATCGTTCTAGTGAACAAATACGAGAAAATATATATGAGCTAATAATATGGCACTGACACGAAACTTGTCCTAAGGTCTTGTCTTGCAGATGATGGCTGTCCCGATGCCAAGGAATTGACTTGGCTCAACTCGCTTACATCCTCAGACCGAACTGAATTTCTCAGAGTTGAAAACGTTGGAAGAGATCAGTGTTCAAGTTTGGCAATGCAATGTGAAGTTGGAAAGAACGAGTCGTTAATTAGGGCAAGGTTAATGTTTCTCTTAGCACTCTGTGCTACACTCCAACTTATTATGTTCTTAGCCAACGTAGTAACAGAGGAAATCCACGACACGGTTAGAATTTTTGCAAGTTGATGCTCCACAAATTGAACGTGCGAATTTATACTTATATACCTTTGCAACAACTACCTCATACCTCACCAATCTGGAATTTTTTGCATTTCTATTTGTTCATCATCAATGAATTTGAAACCACTAAAGAAAAATGAACTCACGTAGTCGGCAAGTTATGATCATGGTGCTTGCTGATAGAGCTAATTAGGGTCTGCTTAATAGGGAGCTTAATTCAACAAAAACGGTAATTTGTGTTAGGAACCAATTTTTTAAACCGTATTGCAGCCAGCCATGCCCTTAGGTTAAACTGTGAAGTTTTGCTAAAAGTTTAGACGAAATAAATGGAAAACAAACGAAATGTAGAAAACGAACATAAGACCAGACAGACATAAACGTTCAAACATTGCAAGTGGAATTCTGGAATTGGCAGGAACTCCCATCCAGTATTAGTACAAGTGCTAGTGCTCAGTCCTCAAATTATTCCAAAGAGATTTTATATTTCTTTAGGAAAAATGCCAAAAAAATACGGGCACGGGTCTGGAATTCTATCTGATGAAAGGAAAGCAAAGCTTGGCCTCCCAACCCGCCGTTCCGTCCTCATCACCTGAGAATTTCTTTAGAAGAAAAAAAGCCTAATAAAAGTCACTAGCAATTATAAACGGGACGAAGATTTAGATTTACGGTTCTTTGAAGGCCAGTAGTCGTACATTTGCTATATGGATTTGGGACCATTAAAGTCAAATTGACATGGTCCTACGATCCTGTCTGGTATTTGTTTGCCAATCTAAAGAACATGTGCATTTTTATGTTTGCTTCTCAGTGATAATTTTAACCAAAACTTATTTAATAGTTATATGCTCCTTTCAGAAAAGAAAGAAGCAATTTTGTGGGACTTGGCGTAAGAAGTTTCGCACTGCAATGCAACCCAAAAATGATGATAAAATGTGTTTTGACTGACTTGGCTCACCCGTGACACCGTTTTCTGCACCCTTGTTTCTGTGTGGTTTGATAGAACGAATATCAAAAAAAACTCATCAAAAAGCAATGAGCTCAAGCCGGGACAAGTCTAAACAAATCGGGATGATTCATTTATCGTTGCTTAATTTAATAATACAGTTTCTTTTACTAATTGGCTCCCTAAAATTTTAATGATCAGATCCCGTTCATTTACAATTACAATTTGTTTTCTGACATGTTTTTTACAACCCAATTAATAATTCAGAATGATCGGATGAAAGGAGAAACTAAAACTACGCAGTAAATCATAAAGGCAGAATAAAAGACCTTGTTTACCAGAAATGATGTTAATTAAAATGTCTCCTAATTAAGTATAGCCTAACGAACGTCATGTCACATCCAAGGGATAACAACAAAAAACAAAATATTCAAAGGAATTAGCTGAACTCAAAGTTGTCAAAGCCAAGCATGTGCAGTGATTAACTCGTATTTTGCGTGTTATACGTCTAATCGAATTCTCTGACGTTCAGACCTCTAATTCCATGGCTCCCTTTGAACTTTAAAGGAATTATAGTTTTATTCAGGATTAAATTTGAAATGTTCAATAAACCACATGGCAAAATAAAATTGGCCAAAACTTTTTGCAGTGCAAAAGCTATAGTGATTATATAAACAAGGTTAAGAAGACTACAGCACAAACTCATCAGGAAAGAAAGAACCCAAACGATCAACACTAATAAACATTTCAGAAGCAATTTCCTGCTGTTGACATGTTTTGACTAAACTTTGACACCGCATAATGTGCAATACGCCATAAGTCAAAATCATTCACACATCGCCTCGAAAATTCTTCACATTTCACCTCATAGTCAATCGGCTGTGAACATTTGGTTCCCTTTGTCTGGGTTTCCTCTTGTACAAAACACGACCAAATCGGTAACTCTCAATCAACATCATCAAAGTAGCCTTAAAGTATGCATAACTTTTATTTGACAACAAATTGTCATAAAATTTAGCCTAATTGAACCGCAATTCAAGTTAAAACATTACATTATTATGCTTTAATTGTGAAACTAGGACTCCAGAACTAAATTGTCATCTGTACGAATCGAGCCGATGATCGATAATTAAAGCTTACTAGTTTAACCAATACTATATAGTCAATTCAGTGCATGCACAACTTGGACAAATTTTTTTCATCTTGGCGAATTTCCTGTAGTCCGTCCTACTAATACATTTAAAAGACAAATATAAAAATCTCACCAGAATTAAAATGTTCCAAAAACTGACCAACTGAAGGAACCTTGTGAGCACTACAAAAACAACCCAATTCAATCGGCAAGGATCAACTTCTTCAGTGTTCAGCCACCCAAAAACGATTTTGCATTGTTTTGACACACGACATAGTAAGTGAAGCTGAGGAATTACACGAGATTTGTACTTCGGAGACAGAAAATTGTCGAGTGGTGGATGTTAGGCATCTCTAAACTGACTAAAACGTGAGTGGATTTCTTCATCATGAAGAGCTGAAGATTGTAAAAAAGCAAACGGTGAACTCGAGCAAACCTATATTTAGGATTTCGTACATTTGCGTTTGTAAGCTTTTGATGTTAGAACGTCCAATAAATTCAAACTCCCGGCTCGACGCTTTTTTAAAAACCCGACCTTCTGTACGTCCAAATTTTACCAACTTCCTTTTGGGTCTACTCGTTCCCTTCCTCGAACACTTAAGTTTTTCAGTTTTAAGCCATTCTGATTAATGAGCCCAGAACAATACATAGTCTGCTTATATGCTATCAAAGTCTTTGGTTTATACCACAATTCGCTCTTCATTAAATACAGTTATGTTTAGGATAAGACTTAATCTGTGACTGCCTTTATTCTAATTTGATTGAGCTTATATACTAACACGAATGAATGATTGGTCATTGGAACTATTTGCAATGTCGCAGAACTAACATAAATGGCACCGGGGATGTGCTTCTCTCCGGCTGTTCATTTTCAGAATCCTCAAGTGAACAGCAAAGAACCGAAAACTGTATTTCAAAATTGAAGCCACGTATAGCACAACTAAGACTTCAGAACAAGAAAACAGGAGAATTCGTTTCGTATACTTTGCTCCCAATATAAGTCTAATCTGAAGTTCAACTCTTTCACAAAATGAATTCTGACCCACTCATATTTAGCTACTACTATGAAATAAATTGTGAATCTCTGACCTGAGTGACTAATTTTTTGCAAATAATGAATTTTCGCCAAACTGGTTTTCAATAAATTACCGGTTTCGCCAATGTGGTTTTTAAACAGTTTTTTTTCTCACTTTTTCGCCAATTTGGATTTAGCCAAAATGACATGCCTTTCGCCAAGCTGACCTTGCTTCGTTGGCATATGCGTGCCAACAGTACTCTTCATCTTTACATCTCTCTAAAATTAATGACTATAACCTGCTCTAACACTATTACGTAGTATAAAAATTATGTCAGGCCTATAATGAACAAACTGAAAACATCTCTTATGCTAATTCATTACAAATTCAGATACTTATATTGGCACAATTAATTTTCCATACAATATTGTCAATCTTAATTCAACTCCGGCAAGTACGCATCTGTTAGGTTTTGAAATTTACGTACCTATGCCAAGTCTAGCATGATCCGTAACAGTCTTTGTAAGGAAATTACATGGTATGATTTGTGGTTCTCATTAGTATTAACGGTGGACGATATTACCACTCTCTACAAATCGTCTGAACCATCAAAGTAGTAATTATGGAGGTTGTATTGTAGCCCTATTAAAAGATAAATTCTGGAATGGGAAGATTTGCAACCTGCAAGGCATTATAGAAACAAAAACGGCATTCATGATTCAAAATTTGTCTCCTTATTTTCTAATATACAATAATTTGGACAAATAAAACGGAATAGCATAAACTGATGGAACATTTGTCTAATTTGAGTGAATTCTGGTTGTTAAGAATGGCGTGGAAGAGAGGCGTCCATGCTCCCAATGGTAAAGATTTTTGCCAATGCCTCTCAAATGCGGGAATCACACCTTCAGTCCAAACATTTTCATCAGACCGCAATCCGTGCCGCACTCAACTAAAACAGCAAGTTCGGAGGTTAAAAATTTAACAATAGTAATTAAGAAAAGCTAGAGTCTCAAGGTAAGTTTTCAGATGCATTTAGCTAATACAAACTACCGTACAGGAAGCTTACAGTTTATCCATTGCGTTTAACGAAACTCATTCTGGCATCAGTAGAGTATAATTTTAATCTGATTTAATCATTCATTCTGTGTATTAATATTCCAGAGAATAACCATAAAGATGGATAATTTGTCCCCATCTGAAAACCAAGGAGCTGAGGAACTCCAGGAATTTTTGTACGTAGAACAGCAAAAGGCTCAACTTCGAGCTCAGGTAACTTCAGATATTACAACTAGGGGAAATTACGACACGATTTGTGAATTATTTTAACATGTAATTTCCTTTTTTAGATTCAATTGCTGACAGATACATGTTGGGACAAATGCATTGATAAGCCCATGGCTAAAATGGATTCAAGGTCTGAGACTTGTTTGGAAAATTGTGCTGCACGTTTCGTAGATGTTACGCTCTTCATTACCAATCGCTTCGCTCAAGTTTTACAACGGGCACAAGGTCAATGATGACGAGGACTCAACAAATTATAGAAAAAAATATAGACAGCTAATTTATAAGAATTTTTCAAAAAAAAACAGTTAATACTTTGCATTGAATTAAAAAGCTACTGGATAGGGTCCTTCACCTGCTCAGCAGATATCATCTTGTGTTGAAAATTTTAATATTTGAGCTAAGATTTTTCCTCCAGTAGAAAGTTACCATCTTAATCCTAAATGTTAAATAAACCGGCCTGAAGAACAAATAAAATGTGAAAGTAAACAAAAAGCAATTGAGTTTCTAAATTCTTCAACTTTTATTCATGTTTTGAATTATGTCAACCACCATTAACATGCTACGAAGTCTAATTAAATTCACTTGGCCCATTCCTACTCCACCAATAAAATAATTGAGAGCGAGATTTCTCCGAAAGGGATTCATCTTCTGACCATATTATGATAAAGTACTTAATTAGTTTTGAAAGAAATGATTACAAATTCTCACACATGCAGACTTAAAGAAGTATCAACAAACTTAAGCTAATTTTTGGGACGAAAGTATAACAGAATATACAGTGGAGGGCACCTTGGTCTAGCTTTAATTTTACTAATTTAATTATGACGCACACATCAGAGTAGGAATCATCACAGAATAACAGACAGATCATACTCATAACTTACACAGAAAAGAATAACAATAATGTTTTTGTTTAGTGGGCATTGATTTAAACAAAAATTGCTTAATTATCACTTCACTTCAATTCCATTTTCTGTTCATAGTTTGCAGTAGTAGCCATTTCATGTATTTAGTTGAACAATGAATATTATTGTTTCTTGCCACCTACAGGAGGAGTTTGTTTCACTTGAAGTATGATGGAACGCATTCTGGAGATATCTTTATGATGTTTGCTTCCTGTACAAAAAAAAATATTTAGCTTTCGCAGACAGGCATAGCAAAATTAAGCTATTGTTTTCGTTATGGTCGAAGTATTACCTTTAGGATTAAAGTCACAAAGTTTTGCAATTCGTTCCCACTCGGTTCCTGGCTCAATAGGCTCTGTGTCTGCAACTAGCTCCTTTTCCGCACTCCTGTAAAATCAACAATTAAACAATTAGGATGATCACGACTAAGAATATAAAACTTTCAATGTACAACACCAACAACTTTCTCGGGGTCTAAGAAGTACGCACTAAAAGGCTTGTGGATTACGTATGCAGGTAAGGGTGGTAAAACTCACTACTTACAACCACACAAATGTACTAAAATCACCTTAGAATAACAGATTACCAATGTAGTCAAGTTACAAAATAATTTCTCAAATTAAATTACAAAACTTTTGTAAATTACTAGTACAAAAACGTTGAAATTTATGAAGAAGAGACTTTGGTACAACCAGACATGTGTAAAAGAACAGAACATTCTTCATTTTTTTCATCAGTATGCAAATCGACTCCAACCATGTCAATGATTTTTTCACCCAGTAATTCAATGCTGACGTATGTGACAGTAGGCTGTGCGAAAGTTGATGACGATGATTCAAGTAATAATGGCAATAACTTATTTTATCATGACCCTGATTGCAAAAAAAAAATATCAGGAACAGTCCCAGATGCGTATCCATGTAAATGTTCCAGGTCCATATTCTCAGATTTACCAATCCAACATGTAACATTGATTCTTTTGTTTGTCATGCTAGAGTTAACTGGACAAGAAACTTGATGCTTAAGCACGGAACAAACGCCAGCAATCAGCGTGATGGAATGGTTCAAATTGAATACTGTTAGTTTACGTTGGAGTTTCAGAGCAGCGCAAGCAAATAATAGTATCATATTAGCCTTCAGCATAAAAAATAAAATGATGTGCTGATACGGACAAACCGGACACGGCTTAATCATTCATCAAGGATGAAGTATCGCATGCATGCAGAACTGATGAAATTAAATCTAATGATAATATAACCTTAACTACAAAGCCCAGAGCCTGGAAAATAATAGGAACCCAGATGTAAGCGAATGGTCAAGTGAAACATGGGAGAAGGATAGTTTACAAAGCTAAACATGAACATGCCCACAATCACAACACACTCGATACCACAACAGAAATCTACTGATCTAAATTCTGAACTGAACGCATTTCTTACTTGGAAGCTTCCCTGAGTGAGCGTAGATATTTGGTTGAGCATGGAAGATAATCAAGAACATGTCACTCATTAATTTATGTTATTAAATGTTAATTTTTTTATCCAAATCAGCGTTAAGTCGTATCATAAGCAATCCTCCTCTATAAATCTCACTCACACAGCTCACGGTGCTGCTTTGTCATTACCAAAAGAAAACAAGGCCGAGACTAAACTACTAATTTGAGTTGAATGAATCAAAGTTAAATTCAATGAAAGAGTCATTCCTTCAAATTCTTTGAACCCTGGATAATGACTCACCTATTTGCTTTTCTGTTCTTGGCAACTTGCTCCTCATGATTTGTATACCATTCTTCCAACTCCTTCCTTGCAGCATCCCTCATTTCTATCTTCTTCTTTTCTTCTTCCTCATCTACAGATTTTATTTTTGTTTATAATTCAATATTTAATCTACGTCACTATAAATAAGTTGTAAACAATTGACTCACCTTTCTGCTCTAGTCTTCTTTTCTGCTCTTCCCTCCAACGCTTAATCTTTTCTGGTTCTTCTCTTGGGGTGTCAAACACGGATGTCTGAACCGTGGGTGGAGACGGTGAACCTCCGAGCTCTTTCATCAAGAAAACAAAACATTAATTATCAAATTCTGTCATTTATCAAACTTCTTACGGAAGTTGGATTCAAATCATATTCAAGATCGTAGAAAAATGGACAGTAAAACAGAAAGTTGATAGCGCAAAAGATAAAGACCCACAAGAAAGAATTCCTTACCCCGTTAGTTCTCAGTCATTAAATTAAAATAAGTAATCCTCAATGCAATTTCTAATAGTATGGCTAATGGAATTCACATATTTAGTTTTTGTGTAAAGCAAGCAATCTAAATGCGTAAAATCTCAGTAGGTTAAATCATCTTAAAACGCATCTCGACTTGATCTAATTTTGTGCATCCGAGTGCTATGAATCTATCTGTTGTTGGTCTTAAGAAGACAGGATTTATGTATGACAAACACAATTTGGATAAGCAAGCAGTATTATATAACTATTTCTGACGTCTACGAAAGCATCTCTTGTTAGTGGTTCTGGTTATTATCTAAAATGAGATAGGTCAACTTAAACTGAAGTTATCGTATGTGAAAAACAGGATGCAAGGTAGACAAGACAAATTAACTAATCAGAGGATGCAGCCATCCTATCACGGGAAAACACAGCATACAGACATTTTAAGAAATACTAATTTTAATTAAGCGTTTATTTCCAACCCAGCAGCAGATGCCTGAGTCAAAGTAAAAGTCGGACGCCGGAACAAATAACCGGAAATGACGTGTAGTAAATATTTGTATGCTCAACTCGAGAAATAGAGGTATTGCAAGCAAAGCAGAAGACCTGAGTACAAATGCAAAAAGTAGAAATTTAATATGAAAAAACCATGCAGAAACTGGAGTCTGTAAATAAATCTGTTGTTTTTTTTATATGATACCACAGACTCGAAGTGCGAAGTATTCACCTAACGTCAAACTTAAATGAATAGTTTAAAAAATACAATTTCGTTAACCAAACTCAGATTCACTCAATAATTTTAAGTAATTGAAGATATTGCAACGATAAAATCTAAAAGAACTTATCTGATTCAGGTTCAAATCTGAAATACTCATTATTTGGGTTCAAAGCAGTCAAAGTTTACAAACGAAAAAACATTTGTTGGAAGATAAGTGAAGAGGTCTTAAATGTAAAATCCCAAGCTACAAATGACCCGAATTGACCCCAATGAACAATTGAAAATGAAGTAAAAGTTTTGGAAGAACATAATTATCTTAAAATGAATGAGGGGTCATTACCATCATTATCATCAAAGAGCCCTTCGTGGCCGTTGTTTGTGGCAAGACTTGACGGGTCATAGGAATGATTGACCATCTCAAAACCTGAGTCAAGCTCACCATCTCCAGAAGGAAAACCCTCTTTGTCTAAACAAGCAATACCATCATTCCAAATAAAAATTAACATAATTAGGACCAAAACTCAACAAATTTTAGCATTCATCAGCAGTCTGCTCTTTCGAATACTACACTAAAACTCAGGGACGACAAATTAAAAAAAAACATTAGCAATTAAATCACATGTAGCAATATCTAAATCACTATCTTACGCTTAACATATCAATGCAAGCTTTTCTGAAATTTTAATTGCACGAAGCAAACTACAGTTTACAAAAACTAAAATTATTTCATTTACGACACAATTCAAGGCCAATGAATAGAACCCAAATTCTAGTAATACAGTAGAGATTTGCTCAGGCTTCCCAAATAAATTGAAAAACGATGAGAATGTTGCTAAAAATTAAAAAAACTAAAAAGTCCATTTCTCTACAGCTGCCCAATATTTCCAAATCACAAGAACTGCGGATTCAGATGGAATCTAATTTACGTGAACGTTATTTACGGAAGCAAAGGTTTAATAATTTTATTTTTTGTTTAGATATTATTTTGATTTTCTTCTGACATTCAGACTGACCTGGAATGCCGTTCGTTATGACAGGTTTAATGTCATCCTCAAGGCCAGCCAAATTGTTTTGTTCACGGGCAAGAAACTCCGCTGCGGGATCAATTTCATTGCTATTTTCTTCTCCAAAGGCATCATTAAAACCGTCCATTTTTACTAGTCACTGATTTAGTTGAACTTAACGAAAGAATTGATTCAATTGAGTCTGATTTTTTGGAATTATTTGTGTTAATATGCTAAAGACCGACTGATTCTAGTACCGACGGAAAATATTTTCTTGGGTATTTTTTCGTATGGATTTAGATCGTGGAAGGCAGGAACCACCCCTTTAGGCTCAGTTGGGAGATTACTCCCAAATAGCACAACACACAAAATACATATTACGAATTCCTAGGGCTAGCGTAGCGAATCCCAACAATCGATTTTACTACGTTCTTGTGCTACAACAGGTAAACCTCTCAAAATCATACTTTTTTCTAGTAAAAAGCATATTTATTTCTTTAAAAATTACGTTCTATTACAACCTCAACAACATGGGCTAGATATAATTCTATCAGCTGCGTTTTAGCTAATTGCAATTGCAAAGTATTAAAAAAGGCACGACTGGACGTGCCATTGAATTTTTGAATTTCGCGGGTTTGAACAAAGAAAGTAACGGTGCGTCAGGGTTGGGCCATAGAGTATTAAAAGAGGCGCGACTGGACGTGCCATTGAATTTTTGAATTTCGCGGGCTTGAACAAAGAAAGTAACGGTGCGTCAGGGTTGGGGACATAGATGTAAGAAATCTCTATGGCGCTGAAATAGATGAGCATTCAAAGTCAAAATCTTGATTTATTGGGGCCATCGTTTATGAAATTCGGCCCAGTATTCTCGGATTCTCAATTTTATGTTATAAGATTTGTATATTTGTGTAGCTAAAAATTGGAGAAAAGAAAATTCAATCAATAATAAAAAATTTCGGGCTGCAAGCGTACCAATTCGTTGGTTAAAGTTAGAGATAACCGTAGAAATCAAAACTGTAGAAGTTATGCTTACACTTTTTTTCACGAGTTTTCATACCAATTTATCCCTGAATCATTAACTGTCGTGTAATTGTTTGCAATATGGCTTTTTTTAAGTGTAATTGCAGTGGTAAGCCCTGATTCCAGCATACTGTATGCATATAATTAGACTGACTGATTGTCGTGCCTCATGGGTTTCTTGAGCCCAATTGCCCAATAAATAAATTGTTTTAGAGAATAAAAGTGGATTGTGGTAAGGGTTGTTCCTGATCTCCTCTGTGAATCATATTAGAAATAGGTGCGAGTGAGTCAAGGCGCTAAATTTAAGAGACAAGGTGCGAGAAGGTTCGTGGGTTCTGTTGGATTAGCATAGCACTACGTGAGTACTACTACGGCGTGGGATTTCCTTCTATTCCATTCTACACAATTCTTTGGACCTCTCTCTGTCTTCCCACCTATTCCTTTGACCGCACAACAAGTCACTCTACAATCATTCTCACTCATTCACAACTATTTTGTCCAGAACAACAAGTGTGAACAACTTATCAAAATGGTAAGTCCTTCTTATTTTGTCTTTGTCGATTAAGTATTTGGCAAATGTCAGAAATGAGAAACGTGATCTGGGTCATGAACTGGGTTGCCGGTATCGAGTGTTGAGCTGAGCTGATAATGATATTATTGAAATGACATGTTTTGCTATTTGTGTTATATTTATATGCGACTGGAGCATTGTGTAATAATGTTCTTGGATTTTGTAATTTTAGGTTTCTCTTAACCCTGTTCGGATTATGAAGGCTGAGGCCGACATTGAAAAGGCTGAAGTTGCTCGTCTCAGCAGCTTCATTGGAGCAATTATCATGGGAGACCTTGTCAAGTCCACTCTTGGACCAAAGGGCATGGATAAAATCCTTGTTGGAATGGGACGCAATGATGGCAGGGTAAGTCAACTTAATTTTATATCATTAATATCTAAGAAGGCAGTAAGTAGAGTGCAGTGCACTGGATAATAAAATCGTTTGTTTTTTCTCAATCTGATTTAGATTGAAGTTACGAATGATGGAGCTACTATCTTGAGATCCATTGGTGTTGATAATCCAGCTGCGAAAATCCTGGTGGACATTTCAAAGACGCAGGACTCAGAGGTTGGTGATGGCACGACTTCTGTCACAGTCCTCGCTGCTGAACTTTTGAGGGAAGGGGAAAAACTGATCGAAATGAAAATTCATCCTCAAACTATTGTCTCTGGATGGCGAAAAGCTGCAGCTGCAGCACTGGAAGCCTTAGAAAAATCAGCCAATGACCATGGGTATGATTGTAGTAGCTAATCTTCAAAATTATATGCTACCTGTAGTTTTAAATGTCTTTGTAATATTCTGTAGGGCTGACCCAGAGAAATTTCGCCAAGATCTCATGAACATTGCGGGCACCACTCTGAGCTCCAAGATTTTGTGTCAACACAAGACACATTTTGCTGATTTAGCAGTTACCGCTATTTTGAGACTCAGGGGTTCTGGAAACTTATCTGCAATACAAATAATTAAGAAACAGGGTGGAACTTTGTTGGATTCCTTTTTGGATGAAGGATTTATTTTGGACAAGAAAATCGGGGTGAATCAACCCAAGAGGATTGAAAATGCAAGGATTCTGGTCGCGAACACTCCCATGGATACAGACAAAATTAAAGTCTTTGGATCAAGGGTTCAAGTGGATTCCACAGCAAAAATTGCTGAGATTGAAATGGCAGAGAAGGAGAAAATGAAGGAAAAAGTTGAGAAAATTATCAAGCATAACATTAACGTCTTCATCAACAGGTGAGTCAGGGTGGTAGCTTCTACCGATATACGAGATAAATTATGGAGTTCAACGAATAGCATGATTCATTTTTCAATTCTCATTCTAGGCAATTGATCTACAATTACCCTGAGCAATTGTTCGCTGATGCTGGAGTGATGGCAATTGAACATGCTGATTTCGATGGAATCGAACGTCTTGCTTTGGTTACCGGTGGTGAAATAACTTCTACCTTCGATGATCCAGAGGTCACAGTCCTTGGAAAATGTGATCTTATTCATGAGGTAAGTCAACATTATTACTTCTCTTGCGTGTATTTGTCTAAGCAATTTATTTTTAAATTTCTATCCAGATCATTGTTGGCGAAGATAAAATGATCAAATTCAGTGGAGTTGCTGTTGGAGAGGCTTGCTCTATTGTGATTCGTGGAGCCACTTCACAAATTGTGGATGAAGCAGAGCGTTCTCTTCATGATGCCTTGTGTGTCCTTGCAGCAACTGTAAAAGAAACTCGCACTGTCTACGGGGGTGGTAAGGACTTTCTGAAATAACCTTTTTTAAATCTCAGTCTTCTAATATTATTTTGTCTCTTAGGTTGTAGCGAGACGCTGATGGCCTCAGCTGTGTCTGCTTTGGCTCATGAAACACCTGGGAAGGAATCCATTGCAATTGAATCTTTTGCTAAGGCTTTGATGGTACGTTTTTATTTCAGCTTATTCATTGGAAACAAGTTACCAATTGATATCTTTGTTTTATTTGGAACAGACTCTTCCTACGATCATTGCCGATAATGCTGGGTATGATTCGGCTGAGTTGGTGAGCCAGTTGAGAGCAAAACACACGAAAGGAGAGCGTTCTTTTGGTCTAGGTAAGACATTTTTTCATTATGACTAAAATCAGCTGGCTGTTAACCAGTTCTGATTATTTTTATTTTATTTAATATTGTAGATATGGAGGGTGGAAAAATTGGTTGCATGAAGGACCTCGGGATCACAGAGTCGTTGGCTGTGAAGAGGCGCGTTGTATTTGCTGCGGCAGAAGCTGCTGAAATGATCATGCGTGTCGATAATATTATCAAGGCTGCTCCACGTCAGCGACAACAAGATCGAAGTCGTTGTTAATCCGCCCAATTTCTCCCTCCGAGTATTCCCACGATTTCTAACTTTTGCATCTATATCAACTAAGCTAATCGTCAAGACTAACCATTTTTTGAGTGGTATTCTTAAGTTTCTATGTTCGCTTGTGGGAATAATTATTTCAATTCATGTTATTACTAATTCAATAATAAAATAAGGTTTTGTCACGTGCAAAAAAATACACCGAGTGAATATATCATTAGGCAAATAAGTTGAAAAAACTTTAGCTAGAAATTCTTACTCGTATTCACCTTTTCCTAAAAATAATCAAAACACATGTCTTATTAACGTGCAGATTTTTTAAATTGATTTATTGATTACTTACTGGTCTGCCACAAAATGCAGGAATATCTAGATTACAACTAAATAATTGTTTAAAATTACATCAATTTGGAATTCATTCCCAATGGAAAAGTATAATAAAATCCCTAAGAAGTAATCCTTTGAAAGGCAGTAATTAATTAATTATTAAACTGAACTATTAATTTCACAAGACTCATAAACGTTTATTAAAATTAAATATTTTGATTGATTTGGACAGCGGACTCTGGTTTGGCCGCATTGATTAGCGTAGATTAACCTTTTAACTATTAGCCTATTCAATAACCATATTTTTCTTGAATTGAAGACATCATCCCATTTGCCAAATTGCTCAACTTTCCTGCTACTTTTGTTACACCTTGTCGCACACTTTCTTTTACGTCGTCCAAATCCACATTCTGTAGAACAAAAATTTTGGGATTCATCCGCAATGAATTTAATAGGAAACTCATATAAGTACAAGTTAGTCTAATCTTTACCTGGAGTGAATTCTGAAATCCCGATTGCTGCTGCATATTTCGTTGAGCACCGTCGCCAAAATAATCAGCGGAAGAAATACTCGTTTGTCCATCAAAACGAGATAAATTGGATCGTCGTTCGCTCTAAAAGAGTCAAGTCAAGGTTTGTATAGTTGAGTAAATATTTATCGTAAAACACAGAAAATGACTTCAATACTTACCTCCATATCTTTACTACCACCAAAGAACTGATCCGAAGAAATGGCTTTTGCATTTCCAAACTTTTTCTGTGCCTCATCTCCTGCTCCAGAATTAGTGGAAGCCTTGTAAGAGCTTGGCCTTGGCCGATTATTGATAATATCTTCTTCAACAGGTTTGCTCCTAACTGGTCTTTCAAAATCCCAATCTGTATTATTCTTCTTGGATGAAAATCTATCGAAGGGCAAATTTATTAAACCCGGTCGGTTAAGAAACAATCAGCTGGTACTTGTTGGTATGAGCCTTACCCTCCCATTGATCCTAATCCGGATGATGAGCTCTCCACGATTTCAAAGTCATCAAAAAATGAATCAGTTTTTCTGTGCAAATTGTGTTTGTTGGATCCGTAGGCTGGGGTATCTTGTTCGAATGTCTGCATATCGCTAATTGC
Source organism: Thalassaphorura encarpata (assembly GCA_009869925.1). Taxonomy (NCBI): domain Eukaryota; kingdom Metazoa; phylum Arthropoda; class Collembola; order Poduromorpha; family Onychiuridae; genus Thalassaphorura; species Thalassaphorura encarpata. Next base: position 53,832 of record WJEZ01000010.1, read on the forward strand.
TGAATGGCTCACCCCACTAAAAGTTAAAAAAGTATGTTAGATACTTGTTAGATAATTATTTTGCTTATGATTAGATAATTTCACTTACGCTCTTACACCGAGGCCCATGCCAAGACGTTCGACTTGCTCTGCTTTCTTTGGATCCATGTGTTTTAGTTGTTCTTCCCTTTGGCGTTGCTGCTTGCTCAAATCTTGATAAGCCAATCTCATGGTAGCCATCTATTTTGTAAGGAACATTTTAGTAAATCCGGGTGAATAAATAAGGAAAACCTAAAAGCTCACCTGTTTCTCTTGGTCTTGTGCTCGTCGCTCCGCATCCAATTTTGCATCCTCTTCTCGTTTTTCCTTCATCTGATCCAACAAGTGAGCTTCTTTCTCAATTTCTGAAAAATCAGCTTTTACTTTTTGGGCTCCAAGGCCGCCCTTTTTAGCTCCCAACTGATTAATTAAATAAAAACTATAATAAAAATTTGGAAATTGATCTGGTACAAATGAAAGGAGACCTTACCTTGCTGGCCGGTTTCCTCTGACCAATAGTAGATTTTCTAACTCCAGTGTCAGTGACAGGAGCAGACAAGGCCGCTGATACGTTAGGTCCCTCTTTCATTGCACTTGCATCATCAGACCCAAAGCGATCATTCTATTTATACGTAGAACTTTATTAGTTTTTAAGTTACATTTCCATTCAACAGCCAATACAAGAATTTGTGCGACTACCTTGGTCAACCTTGTGGAATTATCAAGAGTCAAGGTAGACAAATTGTCATGAGCAGAGTGCATTTCATTGAAAAAGTCTGATTCCTTCTCCGTTGGACTCTTCGAGTGCTCATCCTCAAGTTGTAGAACCTGCACAATTCAAGGGCCAAATAAAATACAAATTAGACCTACCAGTAAATGAATTACGATTTATTGTACAAATCTATATTTTCCTCACCGTACTCCCGTGGATTTTATTGTACTTGGCAACAATCTGATTCAGTTTCTCACGGTAGAGATGAGCAGCTCTGGAGTTATACTTTTGTTGTGCATCTGTAGTGTTGCAGTTGTGCTGACTAAAGAAGGCAGACTGAAAACGAGACAAATTAATTACAAAATTGATCCATGCAATAATGCTCCTCTATTTTCTAAGGTGTACTGATAAACTTTCTTACGGCATTGGCATTGCCACCCAGTTGCATGTTTCTAAGTTGAGTAAACGTCCATGTCGTATCCAGTTGGGTCGAGCGTACAAAAGAAAGATGAACTCCAAGAGAGCGATGGACGGCTGAGCAATCAATGCAAATAAAAACGCCATAAGTGACGCTAGCCCATGTAGGATTCTTTGTATTACAATCAAAGCACACCTGTTCATGGTATAAAAGAAAAACGTCAAGTTTTGTTTTGTAAACTTAGATGGTTCTCTCAGGATAAGTAACGGTTTTAACTTACCCGATTTGCTGATATGTTCCGCAAGCGCCGGAACAACTCTTGCATTTCTGCCTTTCCTGGACCACCTTCGTCAGCCATTCTGGCACTGATATCGAAGAATTATCGCTTTCGCTTCTGTCTCTGATCAAAGTGTTAACTTCCACCTGCCAAGTTCAAAGAAACCGGATTAAAAGCAGATATCATTGGCTCTATTGTAGCGTACATCTGATGTAATGTCTCATCGTAATACTAAAGAGTAACGAATAAATAGACTAGAGAGTCTGACCCTTAATCAAGTCTTTGATTTAGAGCCTCTTCCAGTAAATACAGATAGACAAAACCCTCGAGGAAGGCTAAACGAATGGATTCACTTAGATTTCATTTACGAAAAATGAATTTAACTTTTTATGATATCAGTGAATAAAAAACAAAAACAGAAAAAGATCTCTACTTAGGCGTATGTGACAAACGATGCCTAGAGACGTTAGATTCAGATAACGAGATAACCTCCGACCTCTCCGTCCGGCGACCCAGCCTTTATGTATGAACACACACATTCCAATTTTCCAATATCTGACCCTTTTCAATCTAAAAAATAATTTTAAATTTGGGAATATGAATCCTGTAACGCCCATTTATAATTATTTTTGGAACTTTCAAAAACTACATACACCCGGCCACCGGCTGGTCAATAATTAGGAGAACAATCTGGAGGCCGGTTGTATCGCATGTTCTACATTCGTTTTATGGATTGACAGAAATACACGAAAACTTTTGGCTTCAGCATGTGCAGTGCTAGTTCATCTTAATATTATTCTCACAGTATTAATTAGCTCGCACGGATTAAACTAATTAATTAATCAAATACCTGATGAGTTGGTTGGTTATTTTAATTTTAAATTTCTTTCCAAACGTGGATATCAGATCAGACACAGGAGAAGGTGTAGAACATATGCAAGAGCGCTGATTAAGTTTTGATTAATTACAAAAGTCCTGATGACGATAGAGATGGACTATGATTATGAATAAAATGAGAGGGACGATGGTCAAAACAGGTGCTTTGGCTTATGGCAAAGCTGAATAAAGTTTTGGATGAATTTATTGAAACGAGCGACAGAAGAACGTCATTGTGAGACAACTCATCACAGGGTGTACCACTCCAACCCACATGACACGTAGGCATAGCCAAACCAAAACTCAAAGCCAAGGGTGTCTCAACTTCCACCAACACCAACACATAAAATTAAACTTAAACAAATCTAACATTTTATTCAATTCCAATTTTGTAATTAATTATAGCTCCATTTCTTGGTTTCAGAAATTACATGTAGAGTCAGCATGGAGATGCCATTATTTACTCAATTTTTATTTTCCTCAACAAATCATGGAATCACATTTTGTCCCCTTAGCGCCAATTCAAATGAGGAGAGAAAACAAAGGTCAAAATCAACAAAGGAGATGGGTATAAAAGGAGGGGCAAATGGCTGACCCAGGTCATTTGAAGTTTAGTCGTCCTGGAGTCAACATCCTCTCATTTTTCTGCTCTGACTTTTTTTTCCAAATCGATTTTTTCTCTCGATATTTCATATCGCTTTCGCTTTGGTCAGATTTTTTGAGGTTGTTTTGAATATTATCAGGATGGCTTCTCTTCCTGAGACTGAATCTGTTCCGATTCCCAAAAGGCGCCCGACTACTGTGGAAGAATATAAAGAGTACACGCAATGGTTGGTTTCACTTCATCTTCCCAAGGAACAAAAATCACCTTCCGAGAATGAGTAAGATGAACAAAATTAATATGAAATTAAATTAGCCTCTGGTTTTAGTTAAGGCTTTATTTTCTTAATTGGTGCTAATAGTCATAGCTAGGCACGTATTAAATTAATTTTTTTTTCTTCTTAGGAGGTTTATTAAACTATTGAATCAGACAGTTCGTCACCCTCAAAAAATGCGTCTTCTTCCCAATTCTGAGCAGGGGCAGGATCAAGTTGACTGTGACGACGAATTTTCTTGCTTTGGAGGAACCCTTCAACCAGAAATGCTTTCAAAGATCATTTCTTGTGGTGCTTGCGTTGGTAAATGCTTAACTAGAACTAATAATTCCATAAAGAATTATACTCAACAATTGTTGTACTCTAGCATCAATTTCTGGTCCCGCCTCGTCTTCTCACACAGCTCCTGGAGGAAACAGTACGCTTCACGATAAGAGCTTTTTGAGCGAGACAATTCTGAACGCTCAAGCTGCAACTCTCCATTTTGAGAAAGCCTTAATGGATTTGGAATCCATGACAGCACGGTTTCGAACATATGCGCAAGGTCTAGTAATTTTCATTGTTCCTTAAATAGATTGAGCTTGAGTGTTTTACAGAGTAATCTAATTATGAAATTCTCTGCAGATTTAAACTACAGTACCCCAAAAACTGGTCTCCATCAATTGACCGGCTTTTGTGAGCAACTACAGATGGTGGCAACGCCTATTACTGCTGGCCTGAAGATCTTGAATCTGACCTCCAAAATTGGCCTTGGAATGGCTTCAGAATTTCTTCAAAATCCTTCCGCCCTCCTTCACGAATCCAACGTACCGTGTCCGTACGAAGGTCCCACGTTGGAAGAAAATCTGGAAGCTAAAGTCAAAATCACCAACGGGCAGGATGAAGCAATTAGAGCTTACACTCGTCTGGGAAAAAGTGGATTCAAGGGTGATTGGGCTAGTAAAAATGGTCAGAATCTAGCCATTGCGTTTTATGAAGAAGTCGAAAAAATTATCTTGGAACTTCTGAAGGGTTCTCTTGAACTTTCTAAATGGATTGATACAGTATTCCCTGTTTTCAACACCTTCGTTTATACCGATGCTACGGAGAAAAGTTTCCTTATGACTCACATCAAGAGTATGCGGATCCATGATCAAATGGATGTCATTCAGCGTGTTGATTTTGTCCGTGAAGTCAACCAGTGCATGTATCAGATTCTTAAAAGAATTGATCTACAACTCACCAATATTCATCTGAACTTGGATTATTATGAGATGACCTGTCAAGGAACTAAGGTACATGAACCTGTACCCCAGACCCTCACCCCATATTGTGTGGCTGATACAGTGGCCCAACTTACAGCTGAAACTCCAAGCTCTTCTCAACCTACTCGGTGCCGTATGCCTTATACAAATCTCTTTGATATAAAAAATACTACTCATCGTCCTGCTGAACTGGATGAAGTAGTTTTGGATCTTCAAAATATGCAAATTATGGAGGAGCTCGTAAGTGATAAAATTGAACGCATGGGTGACTCGATTTGGCGTCCAAAACATCCGACATTTCCATTGGATGATCCTCCTCGTCGCAAGGACTAAATCCTTTCTATCTCTAATCAACTAAAAAATACATCCCCAACTCAACGAAAACTTAAATCAATCGATCTCCAACCTAGTCACTAGAAAAATCAATCAAAATGCGCGTTTGTTCATTAGTTAAGTGATGCCTTGTTACAAAATCGTTCAAATTGCCAAAGCAAGCTTTGTACAAAATAAGTGTGATATTTAGTGATAAGTGGAATGTGTGACTGAAAAAAATGTGGAAAAATAAAGTGTGTCGTTGAAATTGAAATACAAATTCCAGTTGGCTATTCTTTTTAGATAGAGTATGAAATCAAATATACTTTTACTACTTCGCACAAATAAAGCTTCAAAAATATAGTGTCTATTTAGGCAGAAGTCAGGAAAATATAAGATTTTCAAAATACCGATGTAACATAAGTTTAATGGTTAGAAAAACTTTGTTGTCATCAGTAAGAATGCCAATGGTCAATTTATTAGAACCATCTTAACTTTTCGAACCTTACTGTATGCATGACAAAAACGATGTTATGCAAAATATTTCAGAAAACTTCTTCCGCCTCATCAGAATGTGTTGTAGGTGAAGACAAGTGCTAATACGAGCAAGTCAAGCCTGAAAACATGTAAGACTGCATAATTAAATTTATTTGCTTGGAACTCGTCATACCAGGTAAATGTCACCCATGCTCATGCCATCCCATTTGATCTTGCATTCAGTTCAGTCTTACCTGTTATGGTTAATGTCATTCCAGTCATTCATTCACTGGGTAAACTATAAAGAGTCAATGTACTTTTAATGTTCTGTCCTATCCTGTGTCCTGTCCACAGTAGAATCTGAAGATGAAAAGATTCTTTCCCTCAGTCAAGGATTGCAACTAGACTAATTCACAGTTGAGTCAGGAAATCATATTGATCAACCAACCATGAAGCACTGTGGCATTGGTTTCCTTTTTCTTCTCAGTTTTAATCTAATTATCGCCGTACTGGGCGAAGAAAAAGTAACTCCATTAGTATGGGTCAACATCAGAAGCAATGAGACTGGAGTCCCGGAATCTCCGGATGAACAAGAGAGTACGACTGAAATCCCAACAACGGACATTCCAGTTCTAAATGATTCACCAGGTCAGCACACGGTTAATTTTGGTCCAGCATGCATTAATCAAATTATTACATTATCTTACACAGGAGATTTGAAAACCGTGGTAGTAAATCTCAAATCTGAAGATTTGTCCGTCACGTATTTACCAGAATATTGTCGCTGTGTCGTTCGTCAATACTGCTCAGTTGAATACATGATTCGAGAAAAGCGGGCCGTCAATACAGTATACACAAAAGATTCAATTATAATGAATTTTTAGTAGCTCATGATTAAACATTACATTAATTCTGTAGCCAACCTGTCAACAAGGGCAAGTCATGTGTTGCCGACCAACCGGACCAGGTTGTGGAGTTGTTGACCCGTTTCCATATTTTGCACCATTTCCAACGTATGGTGAAGTAAGTTAAATACTTCTTCGTTTCACCTTATTGATCTTATTCCTAGTTATAACTTTTTTAAGGCAAATTTTGCGGAATATCCATGGACTGCCTTGGTCTTGGACACTAGCAATCAGTTGTATGGGATTGGAGTAACGATTGCATGGCGAACGGTTATAACTTCTGCCAGAAACGTTGAGCAATTCTTGTAATTTTTCTATACGTTTATTTCAATGCGGTTTTAATTTTTGAACTTTGAAATTTCACTCTACTTTTATTTATTTTAAAAATATTATTAATCAGAGGACGACGATTCAAAGTGCGTTTGGGCGAATGGGACTTGAGTTCAACCAATGAGCCATTCTTACCCCAGGAGTACTCTGTGACTGAGGTCAGAGTTCATCCAGATTTCAACCCTAGAACTTTTCAAAATGATATTGCCATTTTACGACTCAACGCTAGCGTGAATTTAGATAGTTTTCCCCACATTCGTTCTGCGTGCATAGCTCGCCCTGCTGATGCCAATAAATACATCAATTCTAAGTAAGACATTAAGAACGAATTAAAAATTTTGAAAGCTTAAAATGAAAATTCCAACTATATTGGGATTTGCAGATGTGTATCTGCAGGATGGGGAAATCGTCCATCTACCAGAATCTCCACAGGAAGAAATTTACTTAAAGAAGTAGATTTGCAAATTTACGATGCAACGGTCTGTCAAGCTGCGATCCGAAGGGCCATTAATAATCCTGATTACTATTGGGATAAATCCAGTTTCCTATGTGCTGGTGGACAAGCTGGGAAGGGATTATGCAAGGTATGCAAAAATCTTCATCTAATATTATTACACTAGATGCAGCAATTTTAATTATTCTTTTTAATTTCAGGGGGATGAAGGTGGCGCTTTGATTTGTCAAGAATCTCCAAACTCACGCTACACTGTCGTTGGCTTGTCTTCATGGGGAAATTCTTGTGGAGAAGCAGGGTTTCCAGGTTTGATCTATTTTACATTCATATTTTGTTTTCTATGCATCTTTCAATATTACGCTCATTTCAGGAGTCTTCACTAACATGGCATATTACTACGACTGGATCAAATCAGTGGATCCTAATATTGGCCAATAAAAATTCGGTTTACCGAATCAATTAATAATTGGGATAAGGATTGCTGTTTAAACAACGGGGCTAGGCGTGTGATTTTATTTATCAGGATGTTAGTTGTTATTTGACAATGTCGTTCATTGGATATGGATTTTAAAGGTTCTATAAGTTAGACCAGGTCGTTGGAAAATAAATTATTGATTCCCTGACACTTAAACGATCTTATTTCTTTGCAACACAATTAAACTGGTACAAATACTGATCAATATTTAATAAATTCCGTCATAGGCTTCATCTCTACGCATCTAATTATACACATTCCCAATCATGAAAATCTTAAAACTTCATTGTTTGTGCCTAATAACTAACATTTTTTGACTTTATAATGATGAACACATTCAGCATACGAGTCCATTTCCATGCGCTAGAAACAAGCCGACAAGGCATTCAAACTTGTCGGAGCGACTAATTAAGATTTTACGGCGAACATAAAGTTTATAGTCCCAATAAGAATTAACACTTTCAGGTTGCAAATATTTTACTCAAGGTACAAGAATAAATGATTCCTTTCCTGAGGCGACAATTCCGACTACCACGCTGGAGGTCTTCACACATAATATTTCGCAAGAAAATGTTGCAATTTGTTCGTCTTGTAACTCTTCAATTTGGGGTTCGTCCGTCAGTACTTGCAGACTTACATAAACAAGTCATCAGCACTTCGGCCATTGGATGTAAGAAGATCAAGTCATCATGGGTCTAGACACTTCCATTACAGCACAATGTATGAGCGTAATAAGACTTTTAATTTTCGCATTTCAAGAATAATTTTTATAAGATATATAATAAGTTTTTATCCAGTCAAGTTTGTCAGGTCCATCTGTAAGCATGAAGTCACGAGTTGCAAAGCATGTAAAAAATATTTTCACTAAATATCAATTTTAAATTATGCCAGTCCAAGGTGTGACAAAACGTCGTAGAATATGTAGTGTACAGCCGAGACTACAATTTGTCGAATTCCGATTCTACCCGCATCCTGTTTTGCATTAGCTGTTGCAATGATTAAACTATGGGAAAGTATAGGTCTGTAGAATTGAGTTTGGTGATTTGGGAGTAGGGGCGAGCATTTATCATGAGATTCTAAATGAGAATGACAAAGGGAAGAGGATGGGAGGACAAAACAAGTGTACTTATGACTGTTGAGCAATTTGTTTGAAGGGATTGGATTGAGTGAGAATATTTATTGCTTGATTTTATTCCCACGAGCCCCTTGGAAAGATGGACTGTCTTCACGTTAGCATCCCCATTAACCTTCCTTCTTTCAGAATAAAATAAAATGAGAGGGTGCCGACTAGTAGGAGATTTCCATCCAATACAATTGTCGTTGTGAGGACAGGGTGACATGGACGAGGAGAAAATTAGTCTAATCATGAGTTGAACGTTCAAAAGCAAAAAGGGTTCTTTCCTTATTTCTTCTCCCTTGGAAATTCTCAGTCAGAGTCAACAACGCCGATAATTCGGGTAATAATTCAAGAAGAGAGAAGGATAATTTCTTGATCATAAACTTGTCTTCGACTTTGTGGATTATTCATGAGGACAAGACAACAATTACCACCAAGTCATCCTATCCCATCCCATGCCTTACCATTAGTTTCCTACATTTAGCTCCATTTCACCCAAATACACAAGGACAGTTAGAGTAACAGGATTGGGACAAATTTTATTGCATCTTCTTCGGGTGTAACGTGGACACGAGCATAAACAGATTTGAAAGACCCTTAGTGTAATGTTTTGGGAGCTAAAAGCTTATGGGCATCCAGATCTTCTCCGTCCGGTCATGCTTGAGCTTAAGGAAAACGAAAGGTGTAGTCAGACTATGAGACAAAGCTTTGAGACAGAAAAAAGGCTAAAATTTTTATTATTGGCAATTGAGTATAGGCAATATTATTAAGAGTGCCATAAACATGGGGAGAAAAAGGGAAAATTTTACTAGGCCGCCACCAATTTCAGTTGACAAATGGAATTATCCATGCCGTACTGTAGTGCACTACTCTGGCAGGAAGCAAAAAAGGAAGTGCTCGTCGTCTTGAGCAATTTGCTCTCAGTTCGTTTAGCGATTCTGGCAATTAGGAAAATTAAGAGATTTAAATTATTTCAATTGTTATGATCATGAGGTATTTCATTTGTTGCACATTGTTTTCAAAATAAATAGTAACTAAATAAATGATCATCGACATGTCTAAAGATTCTTTTATCACTTTCCAAGTAAAATTTATAATAGTCCAGTGATTTGATGCAATTACAATATCAATTACTGTAATACGTCTGGCTATCTTTCGGGCTGTTTGAATCTTTTCTTATATTTTATTCACACCTGCAACTGCAAGTAGACATTCTGTAAGGATTTAGGCACTGTAAGCTAGTTATCCTAGAGCAAGAGTCTATGATCTCATTACATGACAACCTGCACTGAGGTTGTATTTGTAATTTCTGGAATTTTATCTTTCTAAATTAATTTTGATAGTACAGCTATCATTAATGATTATTGTGCAAAACATTAGATATAAAATTTTTAGTTTTATGATAAAAACTCGTATTGATCGATTTCAAACTGATATGGAAAAAACATGAGGAGAAACAAAACGTTAAATTAAAATTGATTTTGAGCGACATAAACTTGGTGAAATGATTTGAGCGTGAGTCGGCATTTGCTTTCATTATTGAATTGTTGAGAGAAGGAAAAGTCGTCGTCTGTCTCTTCTGTAGTCTAGATAGTATTTTGGGTTAAAGGAGCTGTTGACAACTTGTTTAACTCACCGTGACTCCCAGCTGTGTCTTCCTATTCTCTAGCACTCCATGTTGTGGACCAAATACAAGATCTTGTTTCTAGTCCTTCACTCTCTGCTCTGTTATGGACTATTTCCCTGCATGAGCCCTTAAAGTTTTGGGTCCCTTGTGGTCACTAAACACCACTCTTTCCCCTGCTGAGAAACATGGAGTTTTTGTTTGAACGCAACGAAGACTTGAAGACAGGGCTAAGGCACGGCAGAACTCCCCGTTTAGAGAGCCGACGCTCAAATGGACCAAAGATTTTGAAAGATGGGAAATGGGAATGAGTGTCTTCTTAAGGTTCTCTCTCGCTATTGAAGAAGATGGAAACATTAAATTTATTAGAGGAGACAGTCGGGTGTAGTACTATGGATTACAACCTATAGTCAAACTCAGTGTCATAAACCCTAATAAAGTGAAGGTTTCATTTAAAAGCTCCTTAATTCCTCGTCAAACCTTTACAACTGTGAACAAGAGAACTGATTTATACTCACTAATGTCTTCTTCTTCCTCTCATCTCGACTCGTCTTCTTCTTCTCCTTTGTCAGGCAAAATACATACAAAAGACTTCAATTTTAATGCCAGAACCAATTTCATCCGTCATGGACTATGCCGACATATTTTCAACCTACCAATTCTCATCATTAGGTCAAAGGTCTACGACTGTTTGAATCGAACTGTCATAAAAACAATTTTTCGCTTTCCCAATCCAAAATTCAAATCAGTCTGAAAATTAAATGTAAATTGTGAACTGCTTGGAGCCAAAATTAATTGACATAATTCTTTGGTTAGAAAATTGCTGTAGATGTAGACACGTTCTTTAGAGTAGTGAGCTAAATGTGTGAGTATATCCTTGGTTTTACTCTTTTTTCTAAAGGGCCAATTTGAGAGCAAACAATAGAACCCACTTATTTATGTTTGTGAGTATGTGTGTACTTTTCACACCCTTTGATAGCAGAGTTCAAAAAGCCACACTCACTTCAGTCAGTTCAGTTTAGTTTAGTTTTCCCTTTCCCCAAGTATTTAATGAAATCCAGTCCGCTCCGTTTTCGTCCTTTCCATTTTATTGCTCCCAATTTGCTCATTCTCCACATTGTACTGTACATGATGAACCAAGTCCCAGATTCGGATTTTTCTCATGCTCAGCCCTTGTCACCATGAAATGAAACTATCTCCAACTACGAAACGGAATGAGAAAAGTCGTGGAGCTAAACTACTTTGGACTTGACTTAAGTAGGGCTAAAACAATAAGAAATAATCATAGCCATAATCATAATTGTTGTAATGCCATTAAGGAAAAGTTACAGATGTGGGGGTAGGCAGAAGAGAATAAAATTAATGAGCAAAACTTTTGCAAATAGGGGACGAGCGAATTATTACTATTATTAGATTCACGCCTTGTTCAACCAAGTGTTTGTATACTATAAATGTTGAAAAGCATTAGATTGTTAATAATGATGAGGATTTGGTTATAACACCAAGATGAGAGCAGAGTCTGCCATGCCTTGGCCCATGGGCCAACAGACTACCACTCTCATTTAAACTGTCACTCTTCTCACTAAGATATTTAGTTTATAGGCTTAATGTTTTTATGACGACAATAGTCATAATATAATAAANTAAACTGTCACTCTTCTCACTAAGATATTTAGTTTATAGGCTTAATGTTTTTATGACGACAATAGTCATAATATAATAAAATCAGAAGCTCAAAAGTCATTTGTACAAATCATACTAACCATTTTACCATAGGAGTTTCTCCTCAAGTCGCATCTCTTGCCATTCATTCATTACCCCTAAATAGAAATGTTTTTAGAGGTGTCACTTTAATCAAATTAATGATTAAACAAATTTGATATTTTCGGAACTTGGAATTTGCCATTTGACTTTTTAAAAAAGCTTGGAAGTAATGTCAGTGGATTTATTCATAGACGGAATAACAGAAAAAGAAGGAATGTATGTAATTATAAAGACAAAACTATTTCTTGGAGCTCAACTTTCACTAGGACTGGATTTACAAGTTAAGACTTTGTAAAGGGTTCCGCCACTACTGCCGCCGGCTCAACCCTAAGTCTCAAATGGAAGAAATTGTTGCAATTCAATATTTATGAGAGTGTGACCTGTCAAATCCAATGAATTATGAAGGGAGTAGTATACTGGAAAAGGACAGAATAAATATTTTGAGCAGAAACCTGGACTGGACTGGATATTATTACACTGACTACTACTAAGGTGGTTTAGATCCACTTTGACCAAATGGCGGAAAGGTGTTATATTGAAGGAAAAAGAAAGAAAAAAAGGTCTGAATTCATTTAATTGAAGAGATTGTTGGATAACAACGTGAACGTGGACGTGGATATGGTTTGTGCGTGAGCCGTGAAGAATGGATTTTGTATGTTTGCCTTTGGTTTGAGACCATATGGGATTGGATGAAGAAAAAAAGGATTAAGAAGGATGGAGGAGCACGCGACTATAGCTAATTGTTTCAGCTCAGTCAACTTATGATAGACCTTTATAGTCCTCTTCGTCAGCAATATAAACTTTTATGACTCTTCGTGATTCCAATCGTCTCGGCCAGATCCAAAAGTCAACTTGCCTTGAGTGCTTCTCTTGTTAAGATTTTTTATATTTTGCTCTTTGCTCCAGCTCCGCTCAACCAACTAGTTCGTTCATTCTCTTTTCCTTTGCTTTTCCTAACTCTAATTGGATTTTTCCATCAGCTAAGCTAAGCAAGCAGCACCAGATTCTTTCCCATAATCTTTGATTCGGTCTATTCTCCCCAAGTAAGCAGAGTAGAGTAGTACAAGATTGCAACTACTTTTTAGTTTTTCGGTGTAAACACGAATTATCCATTATGAAAAATTGCCATAATCACTTCACATTACACAACAACACATCAACTTCCTCCCTGTTCTCCACAATCAATGCAATAAAATTAAAATTGGTGAAAACCGGTAAATTAATTGGGCAAATCTTATGGTTGCAGTCTTTCTAAATCGAAATTCTATTGCTTTTTCAAGTAAAGACGATAAGATATCGAGTTTTTTTTTAAATCTGAAGACTACTGAGATTAATTAAAATGAATTTAGAAAAAATTTATTTACAATGAGATGATTTTAAACCAACCATGTAAAAGCATTTCACACAGTCACACATTTAACCGGAAGTTGTCAGTCAATGGGAGCCGTTAGGGGAAGTACAACAATTACATTGCTCTCCCATTAAGAACTAAAATCTAATCATATTATTGTGAACAATTTGCATTTGCACTTCTGTTTTGCAATTGGAAGTAACAAAATTTAATGAGGGTGTTTAGTTTCCACGATAGTATAGCATGTTAGAGTTTCGCAACTAAAGCAAATGGAATTTCTACTAGGCAAATAACCTGATTTCCATATCAATTGGCTAAATGCATAAATTCCTGGATTGTTTTTTTTTATCACAACCCAATGCACTTACTCGTACATTATTTTAATTTACTGTTGAAACAACAACTACAACCTGTATAATTATTCCTATAACTTTCATTTTTCTCATTAACTGTACAATTTATTCTGGTTTGTATTTTGCTACTGGTTTTTAAGGACAGTTAATTATTCTATTTAGTCTTCGACGACATGGTGAGCAGCAATTTAATGTCAGAAAAGTCAACTAAAATTTTAAAAATATTTTACAATCAACTCTGTTATGATTTTAAAAATCTTGGCTCCGTTGTTGAATCGAAGTGATTTGTATAGAGAAAGGGTTAATTGTATAAAATGTGTAGCAGGGTAATCTTCTTTTCAACCCTACGCACTTGACTTGACATCCTTGGGTTTGTGGATGAAGAAAGAACACTATAAAATAAAGTTGAGTCTAGGGTAGTATAGAATAGAAAACGTACAAAGTTAGTGATAGAGGCAGTTTGGTTCGACCAGCCTGTTGCATTGTTACACCTTAAAGGAGCCACATAGCATTAGAACCGGACAACTCTATACGAAGAACAAGTTGTTCAAAAGGAACACCGCCGACAAGTGCTCTTTTTGCCTCTACTCTTTCATTTTATGACACCAATCCATCTAACCCCTCAAAAACTTGAACTTGCTCTCAAAACAAGAGTCAAAAATTTTTCATGAGAGCAAAATGGAGGATGAAAGCCTAGGCTGGCTAGACCAAGTCCCTTGTCTTTGGATAACTTATGCGTAGCCATCATTAGCCCTACTACGATTCATTTATGATTCTTGTCTTTCAAATAAAATAAGGAAATAAGTGAAAAACCTTGAGATTATGTAAGGGTGCGATCCAAGGACTAACAATGCAATAGCAATCTCAAAGGCTATTCAAATTAACACTCAATAAATATTAAAAATGTATTTTCTCATTAAGCATTCATGGGATAATGAGTAATTAATTTTACCCAAGGGAAAAATGTGCAACAATTTTACTGCATCTACGTGAGAATTTTCAAGATATGAATTGAGCAATCTTGACTGCACTTGAGCTTGACGTTTGGGACTGTGATTGTGATGCGGATATAGCCTAGAGCTAAATGTAATTAAAACAATATTGAGTTGGTAATTCCAAATCCAAGGAAAAGGTCAAAGTCAAAGAGTTAGAGGATTAGACAAGACACAAGACGACACGGCAACTTACTTAAGAACGGGAATGAATGAAAGAGTTGATGAAATGAAACCGAAACTGTATTTATTTAAAACTGTCAAAGCAAAAGAGGACGACGACAGTCGGGGCCTTTCATTAACATTAAATGACCAGACATGGACATGACTGTGGGCCGACACGTAAGTCAGACTGTTTGACTTGAACAATTGAATTCTTTGTCGCTTCGCTTACGACTTTATTTCTAACAAGACACGAGACCACTTACTCTTTCAATACTGATGAAATTGAAATGCCTAGTCTTTAACCCTTTAAGAAAAATATTATTCACAGTTCAAACTTTTGACAGTTTTGTACACAACTTTATTAAAGACGTTGGGTGACTGAAAATCCTCAAAGTCTGATCTGATCTGATTTCATTCTGACTAAGCCATGTTGAACTGAGGACAAATTGTGTGAATCCCGAATCTCAAAGTGTTTGCACAATTGTTCTCCCCTTCTCAAGCCAAGGACCATAAATATAAAATAAATCGTTTATCCGAAATGGTTGACTCGTGTCAAAATAACCCTTGAGAAGATTAGCCAAGCCATAATTACTTGGGCCTTGATACAATTATCACGTCTCGGACCTAAACTAAATTGCATAATTATTTGTCTCAAATAAATTAATTTCAAGAGGTTTCTAATTAAGGACTCGATATTGGTCCTTTTCTACATGAAGTCAATTTCAGAATGATTAGATTTTGCCCGTTGAATGCCCGAGCACAACATGTCTTTAATGTTTATTTTTTCAAGGGCACTCTGACTGGAAATGCAATTGACCGAAACCCAATTAATAGAATCCTTAGAGAATTAATCGACCTTGATTGTTCCTCGCCAGACAGAAGAGGGAAATGAGTACGGAACATATGTGTGGATTGTGGAGCCAATCTTGGGGTTAGATGCCCAGCCCACCCAAACCGAAAGGGCAGACAGTGGTTAGATTTCGGTTTGGATTAATTTTATTTTCCCTATTGGTTTGAATGATGAGTGAGAAGAAAAAGACTGGGTTATAATAATGAATTTCCCCTCTGTTCTCTTTTTGCCAAACCAAAGTAAAGTGTCGGAGAAAAGTCCCTGAGTAGAGCTTATGGACAAATCCATAGAAGAGTGAACTAGAGCAGACTCATCCTGGGGTTCGTTTGATACACACTCACCAGTTCCAAATCCCACTTTGACGTTTAATCTTGTCACGGATTACACATGTAAACTAGTGGCAAAGGAAACCGCTCGTGTTTGCACTAGATTGTCAAAGCCCGACTCTCAGACTCAGCGTCATTTCCACTCTCTCGTGTAAAACATCAAATTCACAATTCTATTCGAAAGAGAATTTCTTCCATTCAACATTTAATCATGAGTATTGCTCTGCATACATTGATCATACGACTGATTTTCCACTTCCTATACATGTAAACTCGGCATTCACCATGTCATACCATACCATTTTCGATTTAATTCAAATTCAATTGGTAAATTACGGTGAGTTTTCCTAACTTGTTATCAGATTGCTTCAATCATTCAAGAAAAGAATTTGAATATTTTCTATTACTCCATCTGTGCTAAAAATTCTGAGCTGTATTGTGAAAATTTGTTGGAAATCTTATTTCTCAAGTTTGGAAGATTTATTGCAAGTTTTCCCATATTATGAACCAAACTTACATCTTTTTCCATAGCTGAGTTCATGGGGATGGAAGCCATCAAAGAAACATAACTTTTCCTTTAGCATGATTCTCCACCATTTTTATTTTTATAAGTCTTCCCTTGAGACCGGTTTTATTTTCCTATCCTCCAAAACTACTTCAAGTGAATACAAATCATATTAGTTCACTCCCATCTTTCAAGACCTGGCACTGGGACTGGCATTACTACAATTCTATGATGCCTTCACTTTGTAAATTTTTTCTTCCAGTAGTAAAAAAGGACAAGAAAGAAGATATGGAAATGTCAGGCGAGTCATGCCATGAGTCAATATTGCGGAAGGGAGGAACAACCGCCAGCCCAATTGTGTGAATATTTAATTCAAATATAGTCTCTTAATGGGAATATTTAATTAGTTTTGCTATTTTTTTTTCTCGCATTGAGTGACTTTAATCATGCAAACGCCCAATTATAACTGTCAAGGAATAAATTAAGTGAATAAAATCTCATAAAAAAAGAGGAGCAGGTTTAATACTATGAAATTATTCAAAGTCCGAAGGAAAACTGTTGTGTGTAGAATAATACCATAATTTTAATGATCATCATCAGTAGGAGTGTGAAGTGAGTTCCACCTTGTACAATAGAATATGCACATAATGTTAGAAGCACGCATTCTTCAACAACAACAAAAAACAAGAGCCTTGTCTACTATAATGTTTAGTCTAGTCTAGTCCAAGCATTTTACAATTAACAATACAATATATCCACAATAATACACATATAAAATGACTCGTTGCGCTTTTTCACCTAGTAGTCGTGTAATGCACATAACTTTACCAAACTCAACCCTCTTGCTCCTTTTACTTCCTCTGATTGTGATTGTTATAGGCTTTGTGATTCTGTCTACCGTAGTATTCATGCCATTACTCAATTTTAATTAGCATAATGGTAAAAATACAAAAATCAATAACAGTTTTTTAATTATTATAAAAACGACCTGACGGATTGGGACTCGTTAGATTGTCAGTACTAATGAATTAATTATGCACATAAAATGAATACTTTGCGTCCGATATTTTATATATACAAGGTTTTAGTATTAAGAATATCATTATTGACAAGTTAAACTGTTAGGATGTGATTTTTGTAATTGGATTTTATACTATTTGTGTGGACGAAGAAATCAATAAAATGGAGGAACATGTCGGCCATAAGTTGTGACTTATCCTGAGGGAATTCGAGGATAAAACTTGGACAAAAAGTCGAAGGTTGCTTACAAAGTCCAGAAAAATAAAACTATGGAATTTAATTTAAAAAAAGAAAGAGAACGAGGGCTTAATTGAGTAAAGCTGTACATTTTATTGAATATGACATAATTTTAAATACTGTGCAGTGTAGTAATGTGTTGCAGTTCTCAAGCAGGCTGGCAGGCAGGATTCTCTTCTTATGTTATTTCTATTTTGTTATATGTACACGCATATAAATAAGTCTCCATGTTTTATATCACGCAGAAATAAATTCTAATACCATAATAAGGGGTGAAAGCGATTTTGAACTTTTTGAATTGTTATGCAAGTTGTTGCATAGCAAATAATGTAATTAATTAATTAATTAAAGAGAGGCAGAGCGTATTCATTTTATAATTACATTAGATTTTGGTGAATTGAACCAGAATTTGGTCCATTGCACATGACTGGGCCACCGGTGAGTTGAAGATTTCCTACGGCACTTTGCATGTGAACCATTGTCGCCATTTTCTCCCGATTAATGATTTCCTCTCGCTTCCGTGTCACTTTCCTCTCCTTGGCCCTTCGATTTTGAAACCAGATTTTGACCTGTTTGAACCAAATTAAGTCTTATCATTACTATTTCCCCTTGTATATACCTTTCAAGAAACCCTAAACAAGGCATTGCTCCCATTGCATTTCCTATCTCAAGTCCGAGACCCATTAAAATTTCACTCCCGGGCACGGGCCAAAAACAAAATTGAAAATAAATGAGTACAGTACATTGGGCCCTATCCTATCTTCTCTCTCTCTCTCAGGTCCTGTTATTAAGCTTATGGCATGACCCATCATATTTTATTGCAGGGCCATGTCAATGTCAAAACTCAAAACTTAACTTTGTGACTCTTGACTCTCAAATATAGACAACAATAACAAGGATCAAGGGAAGTCACAAAGTCAAAAGTGAGCCCAGAAGTCTGCCCTGTGCAGACTATGCCTACATCTGACCCAC
The DNA here is from genome assembly GCA_009869925.1 of Thalassaphorura encarpata. NCBI lineage: Eukaryota > Metazoa > Arthropoda > Collembola > Poduromorpha > Onychiuridae > Thalassaphorura > Thalassaphorura encarpata. Next base: position 72,481 of record WJEZ01000010.1, read on the forward strand.
TCTTAAAAGAAACATTCAATTTATGAAAATAAAATTTTACCTGACGCTCTGAAAGTCCCAATCCAGCTGCTAATTCTGCTTTTCGTCGTATCGTAATGTAGCGATTAAAATGGAATTCTTTCTCCAATTCCAGGCGTTGATTATCAGAGTAGACGACGCGGTATTTGTCCTTCGTCCTCGTTTTGCCTATATGGAGATCAAACGAAGGGAAAAAGAAATAAAATAAGATATCTCTGCAAATATTTGGCAACATTTTTGACCCAACATCCATTTACGAGAAGCTTTAGAAGGAATCTCATTTCAATCAGTAAAAAATCAAACTCAAAGGTTAAGGCATGGAATGGAATTGAGTTGAAGAGGATAGTCTGTTGGGTAGGACAATAAAATCCTTCTTTGACGTCAATCGCCCACTCGAGAAAAATTGAATAAAGTCCTGAAAAGCGGTTTCCATTTAATTGAATTTAGTTGGAATGTCAAAGAGCCGAGCTCATATATCATTTGGCTCTCCTGCTAGTATTAGTAAATAATTAAAATGCATATTCTGAGTGACAGCGGTGATTTGTGCAAATTTGCTAGTCAGTTCACCCGCATTGTTATCAAACAACCACTAAGCGCTCAGATGTTAGGGCTCAGCTGGACTCTTGTCTCAAACTATTTTACTTGTAAATGCCTATGCAGTATAGATTTTGGCAAACTAATTTTTTTTTCACACTCTGCTGTGGAACCGTCAAAAGCCATAGCGATTACATAAAGTCCTTGAGCCCTTTCGTTCGAGGAACTCATCCTCAAATTTAAATCCTACAGATGATAACTTTACACAGACAATCAACCGGCGAGGATTTTTCATCATAATGGTTTTTGTACTTTTCCGCCGTCAAAGGCGGTCATTTGGATGAGGGATTTGAGTTGGATTTAGATTAAAACTTTTCAAACTCTCTCCCGGCTCAATCAAAAAATCCATGCAATGGGAAAGTGTTATACTTTTCATAAACTCCGGCCTTAAGCTTCAGCCAAGCCTGGCCTAATCAGTCAAAAAAAAGAAGGTTCAAGGCATTTGAGCTTCTAAAGGTGAACCAAAGTTATGTCTCGTTTTTTATTTGAGTCTCCTCAGATAAGATTTTATAAAGAAACGTTGGGCGAAGCGGGATTTGGCTGGCGTGCGATATGAATGATAGAGTGATATGATAGGTTGTCAATTTGAAAAGAAAGATGTTCAGTGTAGCAGCGCGGCGGCAGGAAGATAGGAACGCAACAACTTTTTAAATTGACTTTTGTGGAAGAAATGAGAAACTAGACGGACGGAGATGTGAGAAAAGGAAAAGAAGACGACAAGTTGTTTTGTTTTGACAGTGGGCACGAGAAAAACCTTTTTTTCGGGTTTTCGGCCAAGTAAAGTGTCAATAAGAGGAGCGGAGAGCATAGAACATGCATTCCATCCAAAGAAGCAAAAGAAAAAGACCAATTTTCCCCCAGGGGTTCCTTTCGGTCTTTCCTCAAAAGGAAGGAAGAGTAGGGGACGTAGTATTCTTTTCTATGTGGAGGAATGGGTTCTTAATAACACTGAGTGACCCGAAACTGATACACAAGAAAAGTCACTACAACACTCGACCTCTTTTCTTCTCGTCACACTTCTCCAGTCAAAATATCTACCGTTCAATTCACACAAAGATCCCTTTCAAACCTATCCTATCGTTTCACTATTCAACAATTCTTTTCTTTAATCTTCTAATGCGATACACATTTTCATCAGTTACTATTTAAATTGTTAGAATCTGACTATATTAATTTTCTATGCTTTTACAAAAACTAGTATCTGAAATGTACTCACGGCATAGAACTAAAATTCTGTAATGTCAATGCCATGTGCCTGCAACCCGATATGATTAGAATTAGTGATGGTAATTCTATGAAAAGAAGACTAGAGAAGCCATGTGTTGAAGCTACTAGTCTTTGCTAGTAGGATTCCCTAACGAGCTTTTCCCAAGAATTACACATTAAGAATACAGGTGTTATTTAGGATTGAGTGTGAATCCTTTGGTCTTTTAAGAAAAAGATGGACAATTCTCAAATACTATTGTAGAAAATAAGGTTAAACGCAAGTGTACAAAACAGAAGGGTGGTCAGATTTTATTTTACAAGAAACTCCAGGGGCTCAAAAGCCTTAGCCTTTTCCCTTTGGCTTTGGCGGTTGGGTTTTTGAGCCGAAAATGTTGAGACAACTATGGGATCAGAGCTCACGCCCTTAAACAACGCTTATGCTTCCTTCCGCCTTGAAATCGTTGAACAAATGAACAAGGGTTGGGCTCACAAACCCTTCACAACAATCCATGCCCAGTAGCTCAATACCATTCACCACTTGACTAAAAACATTTCTCAAATTGAATCATTTCAAAACAAATGAAACCAAAAGGTTCTTTTCGTTCAGTTCGCTATCCTCCAAATAATGCAGAAAATTTTGAATAAATGGATTTAAAAAATGATACTCTTGCCAATATTTCGATTTCTTTATGATTTTTTATGGGATTTGTGTTGGGTCGGATAATCCTTTCTTTTCCATTTGTACCTTTTTAGCGGTGAACAGTGATACGGGGTAGCGGGTGTAGAAAAAATAAAGGAACTTAAGCTAAAGCGCATTGTACTACTTGGACGGAAACACTTGTTTGTTGTCATGAATGATTTGAACTGGAAAACTCAGTAAGGGGGCCTTTAAAAAAATCCTCAACTAAGAATACATCCCACACATGCTTTTCTAAATGTCAAAACTCATTCTTGCCTCTGTGTGTGCGGGATGGTGCTTAATGACCCGCACTGTCAACTACCTGAATTGAATTAACAAAAGTGACCACACCTTGTCCAAAGAAAAAGAAACCCGAACAGAAAAATAAATTGGTAAAAAGAAATTTTGCCGCACATGCATATGACGGAAACTGTCAAATACGAGGCGGAATTGAGTGCTTTGAGATTCCTTGGGCTTTTTGCAATCTGGATTGAAGGGTGAAGAAGAAAAGATTCAAGACGATCAACTCACCACCAGTATTGACGGAAATGCTGTAAGAGGGCTTTTTCATCCATTCGTAAGGACTCCTGGCTTGTGTTGGGCGGGAATGAAGAGATTGTTGATTGAGAGTCGAGCTTTGAGATCCGAGCATGGAAGGATTCATTGTGGTAATTGTTGTACTTCCGGACAAATGATGAGTTCCACCGCCAAGGCAATGTTGACCTCCGCCATTCCCACTTGGAGAACCAGAGCTGCTAACCCCATCAGAAACAGCCATTCCAGAGTCAGGTGAATGTGGTGTACATCCAGCGGATCTAACCATTGAACCACCACCTTGTGTCGTCATTTCCTGTGATGCATCCTAAAATCATCACAGGTCAGCTCAGCTCATGTTATCAAGTACATGCTTCCAAAAAGTCAACCCTAAACGTGAAATTTAATAAAATCAAATCGATCTTTACCTGAGAATTTCCACCGGAGCAAGGGCCAAATTCTGTTTTGAAAGAACTGTTTGATGTATAAATATTAGGACTATGGTGGCCATCATTATTAGTTGAATTTGGAGAAGGGGTTGATCTTGGGGTTAGGGTTGATTGTTGATGTGGGTGGTAGAAGGATGTTGGCGGGGGAGGGTGAGCGGAACCTGTGGCAGATGGATGACCTGTGGCCCATTCTTCATAGCCATTCGTCATAATATTTCTAGCAGCACATGCATTATACATTGATTGTGGCCAACTTGCTGCTGCTGCTGCTGCCATTGTATCTGCTGCTGAGCCCATGTGCATATTTCCAAATTGATGATGATAGGGAGATTGTTGATTACAATTAAAATCAGGGGTCAAGCTTGGAGAGAACTGTGTTCCAGGGACTCCGACTGGAGGAACTGCTGGAGTTGCTCCAGAGGTCACACTTTGATGATGAGGATAATAGCCACCGCCATAGGCAGGGGCAAAATAATGATTTTGTGTTGGGGACGAATGATGGTGATGATGGTGGTGGTGACCATTTGGTTGTCTCGTAAACATTGCGACAGGGTGATTATAGCATGAAACCATGCTTGAGATTCCTTTCTCCACCTCTTCCACAACAAACTCTGCCAGTACTATCAAATTTATTCAAATCCAAACCCTTCAAAGTAATTTAATCACAACAACAGTCACTCAAGACTGTTGTTGTTGTTCCCACTCAAGTTGCACGTTGCTCAACTCAACTTTTCGACACTGCCAATAAATTTGCACAAATTGCACTATGATTCATACCACACGAAAAGCAAAAACTCAAGAAAAAGACTATAAGACTCTGTACTCAACACTTGAATATCTATGCGCTTTCTCCAAAACTTGCTTTCTCTTCCACTTTCACACAACTTGAATTCTTTGCTAGTTTTTGTTGCAATGTTGGAATTGGAATGATTAGTTTAGTATGATTTTTGAACAAGACAAAAAATTTATTGAAGGAGCTCTTTGCTGATGTTGCAGGTCTGAGTGTCATGAAGCGACTAATATTGAGGCGACTGAAACTGGTTGTCTTATCACTTACTGACTTCAACTCCCCTGGTTGGGTAGTTGACTCTAACTATAACTACAATCAAGACTCGTTAAATGAATATGTACGACAATGGGAGGATAGCAAGCAAATGCAAATGCAAAGGAAAACCAGGTTGGTTAGCGTTAAATGCTTCAACTTTTCCTGGGCTAAACGCTGATGTGGAGTTTTAGCTGCTTTTTTTCTACAGTCCGCAAAAGGCGGACATTGTGTGAGTGCCCTGTAAATGAGTCCAGTTGGCCAACCAACTGAGCTCAAAGGCGGAGGCTTCCCAATCCCCCGTCGAATCCTGAGCCACCGACTTTCGCTGTCTGAACAATTCAGGGCAACTTAGCCAAACCCATCCTCAAAGACCAAGACGGCCAACACTTCTTACCATTACCATACAAACGGCTCCGGGTCACGGCCTAATCCTTCTACAGTCATTTTTTTACATTCTGTCCTCCCCCCTCTGGGGGATTTTGAATTCCTATACAGAAGCTAAAAGCATAAACAAGGATTCAATGTTGCGTCAGACGACTAGTACTACTACTTCTTAGCCATTTAATGCATTTGATGTTATTTTATTCTGCATGAGAAATTAAAGCCATTCCATTCCCTTGTCTAAAATGTTTTGCACAATATCCCTTCCGTGAGCAAGCATATTATTTTCTGAGTGGGCAGAGAAAATAGATTAAAAACACTCACGATATGTTCAGCATAAACTAGGACTTGAACATAAAGGAGTAATTAAGGTCTGCATGTTTTATTCCCTTTTCCTTTACATGCTTATCGCTTATTTTTAAATTCTCAGGTAAACAGAAAATACGTTTTTGGCTAAAAATGTCATTACACCTTAAGACGTTGGAGGATAACTCTGCACACGAGCTCGTATTGTATAGTTAAAGAAACTAAGAATAAAATTCTTAGAAAGCATATAAATAAAATTTCTAGAACCGTAAAGCTATTTTAGGCTAAAACTGATTTTGAAATGGGAGCAATTTAATTGTTGGCAAAATCAATAGTTGCAAGTGGTAGAGTTAATAATTGCATTGAAATTAAAAGTATTTTGCTAGAATTGCTTGCTTTGTTAATGCCTTGTTGTATTAAACATTGCTTGATACAAATTTTGCTATGAAATATAAGTTTGTTTGATTAGGAATCGCGGGGTTGACTACAACATTGTGCAAAAATTTATATATCACCATTTTAGAAATTAGGATATAGTTATTACAAAAAATGATCTCTCTATTTAACTTTACTTGACTTAAATTCATTTATCTCTTGCGGAACTTTGAAATTATTCTATTCTTATAAGCCAACTTTATTACGTTCTGGCAAACATGTGTACGGAAGAGGCGGATTGATTCAATTATTTTGCAAGAATAGACTTTGTTTCAAAAACGATATGAACTAAATGAGAGATGAAATATCAGACGGTATGGTACAATAAAGTCGGCTGCTTTTTGCCAGGAGTCAGCTTTTGTTGACAGGCAACAAACTAACGTAAGTTAAGTGGTTCACCCGCCCGTGTAATGGCACGGTACGGCGGCTGACGGCTAGAGCAACTCAAATCCTACACGTCACTGGTGAAAATAATTAAATCCTTTAAGCCTATTTACCAATCCGGGCAATAAATAATTTCTCCCATCCTAACCAAATGGACAATTGTCCATGTGAATCACTTTAATTCACATGGATTGACTCCTTTGAACTTGAACTTTTGCCGACTCAGCCTACCACCGGTCCAGTTTGTACACACGTACACTTCCATACACTAAATTTTGGTCATTTCAACACTTTAATTCTCAATGTCAAGGCTATCTGGATTAAACGTACTGAATTTATCTAAATAATCAGGCACGTGGTGTCCTGTACTGATATTCATGCATCGGACGACAACAAATCTTTGATTTAATTAATAATTTTCAGATTTAAGTCAAAACGATTGCACGAATAACAATTTGTGCTAAAATGCTGATGCTCTGATCTAGTTTCGAAAGATCAGTCATAAAATTATCATTGCGGTCGATCTTCAGTTGTTTTGTTCTGAAACGTAAGAACGGAAAAGACAGTAAATCCTAAGCAAATAATAATTTAACTTTAAGAACAATGTTAGCACGCGTGGAGATTGTATCATACAGGAAATATTGACTTAGTAAATCTGAGTGTCAGGCTAAAGTTAAAACTCGAGGCTCCCCTTTCTTCTATAATTTGTGGTCAGTACATGTTATAAACTTGAAAGTCATAACCATAGGTTTTTATGAGGATGATAATTGGAGATAAATCCAGGCAGACAAATGCCCCAAAATGATACACTAAACTCCTTTCCATTGTTATCCAATCTCCTCAAATTCACACATTCTTTTTGTTCCTAAACTGGTACATTTGAATACATGTGAGTCTGCCAATAAAGTATTTTTATGTTACCATTACATAAGGACTTTTTTTAAATATTATTTTGCTCAAAGTCGAACTAGCTATAAATTCATTAAATTCTGCAGATCATTCATGCACAATATGAACTATTTTATTTGTGAGAACATAGGAACACACAATTATCATAGCAGAAGACACAAATTTTACTAAAATTTTGCAATGATGTTTCTACTATTGACGATGACTTTTTAACTACGTGTGCACTAGGCTAATTAATAATTTTCCTCATTATGTGTTAATTAACTAGTTTCACAGCATATAAAGTTTAATAATCTTTTATTGCCAATATTGCATGGTGATATGTAATAAATATATATAAAAGTCATGCATATATAAATAAAATTTATTTTACTGTGTCGATAATTATATGTTCCAGCAGTTGTTACTAATTCACTCTGTGGATAGTATATTTGAATTTTTTAAAAATCTAGAAGTGGTTTAAGGAATTGATATATGAGCAAAATAATTTTTCTGTGAACAGAAGTACGTCGTCATACTTCCTCTTTTCGATAGATTGACCTCACCCGTTCTCATCCTATCTAATCCAAAGCCGACTTGTTCAGCATCACGGTTTCCATTTTCATTGTTCTAAGTATGAGTCCATGTGGGGAAAGGATGGCGATTGGCGATGGCTGGTCCTGGGAGTCCGTGTTCACCTGGACAGGAAGATAATCAGTCTAATGCAATTGGGGGATAAGGAGCCAGACATGCAGGAGGTCGCACGAAATGTTGTAGGCGGAATGAATTTCTGACGTGAGTGAATTTCGGGTTCAGAGCAAAGAAAGTCATTAAATACAATTATATGCTGTAAAATATTTAATCTATCCTTTCTACCCAAGAATCCACTTCACTAATAACCTCAAGATGATGGATGAAAAATATTATATTATGACTCGACTATTACTTGCTACAACAAATGCATAACATGAACACCAGGCAGGGGAGCAAACGTATAAATAATTTCTAACCTCCTAAAAGTCATACGTCTGCATGTCATATTAAATGCAAATGAAGAAATTTCATGCCAACGTGCATTTTTAATTTCAGATTCCGTGGATTCAGCCTATGATAATATTTGAAATGCTCAAATATTTTGATAATAGTTTATTTTATTCCGTGTCCGTTCAAACATTCGACGACGGAGCAAGTTTTTGGTGTTACTTGGGTCAAAGAACTAGTTTGAATTTGACAAATTGAAATACATGATCGGATCAATGACTGTTTCGAGTTTTGATCATAAATTGAGGCCTAACCCTTTTCCTTGGCTCCTTGTCCATGTTGTTCCTAGCTATGCTGTGATTTTGGTTTTTCTTAAAAGTTTATGGTCCCCTGCTGTCTCCAAGTGAAAGAGACAATAAAATAGACAAACCTGTGAATATTTTGAGGTAGCTACCTGAAAATGAGTTGATGATAAGGATTTGCAGCAGGAAGGTGCTGGCTAGTTTGGTTGGTTGTGACTTTTACTGGACGAGTAGGACAAATGTGTGACCGGACGAAGTGACCATTGGATTTCTTTGCTTTGAGTCCATGCGGTAATGTGGAGCAGTTGAGTTTTGTAAAGAGGGAAAAAGGCAAGGAGGGACATGGAAATTATCGGGCAATAAAAGCTAAGTAGCCATAGATGGTAGATTTCTGAATAGAAAAGACGTTTTCACATATGTACAGTAGAGTCCAGTCACTCCCTTCAGGTCACATCTTAGTTGGTTGGAACAACAGAGTGGGCAAAAATCCCAATAGGCTCAAGAAATGAGAGTTTCTGAAGGAAGGTGTGAAATTCTTGAAGAATAAGGACAAGGGCTCAAAGAAGTTGAAGAATTGGATTGTTTCTCCGCAACCAAGGAAAATATACAAGTGCCTGTAGGGTAAACACTCGGTCCTTCACTATTTTATGACTTGAATTGCTCTCTGATGGACTGATCAGCCCAAACCCAAACGAATGGCAGACGAAATCTTCACCTCGACTTCTGTTTTATTTATGATTTTATTTTGTAGCCCTCGTCTTCACCCTCCCTTATTAATGGATGAAGACAAGGAAAGAGGCAAGCGAGAGTCCTTAACTACTTTGAGAAATTTTTCAAAAATCCCCGTCTCAGAAGGATTTTACCTAATATGTCATAAAATCAACCCAAAACTTGTAGTGCACCCAAAAGCGGAAGGCTAAGTCCAATTATTCACTCAATCATGGGGAATTTATTGGGACTGTAGAACCATCAATACGTTAAGTACTCCTCCATTCTCTTCATTCCTTCTTCCTAGAGTGTAAATGAGGGTTATAAATGAATTTTATTGAACTGATTCAAGTCCATGTTTTTCATCAACATTTGAGAAGAAAAGTACACATTTTCAAAACCCTTGTCATCGAGCATAAACTTCCTTCGTCACAGATTGTAAAATGACAGATTGAATTGCTCCATTTGCTACGGCACCAAATCTCAGCTCAAGTAATTATGCTTAGCACTTCCTTTACAACGGCTAATCCTCCTCTCATCTCTCCAGCCTAGAATAAATAACAAAAAGGGTCAGTTTAGATTAGTACGTCTATCATCGTCCGAGTACTACATAATGTCATTATTAGGTCAAATCAACAACATCCCTTCAGTTTCTAGTCAAAATCTTCAAGTCATTACACGTAGCACAGAGATTTTTAGTACAAGATTTGTTATTTCTCCAAGTGAGAACAGAGAACAGCAGCAGGAACATCTATATATTTTTAGATCTGAAAACTTAACTACTAATAAAATGAATACGTTGAATAAAACTTGTTCTTAGGAATCAGGGTTCATATTTTTGGGAAATATTTTTTATTTTTTAGCCACTCTTTAGTTTCGTTAGGATTCCATTGAAATGGGTCAAATGAAGAAAGTCGGAAAGGAAGTGAGAATGTTTTGCAATGTGAAAGCAGAGAAGAAAGAAAGCTAAGGCAGAGCAAAGGCTGGAAGTGCATGAGAAAAGCCAAAGGATTGAGAGGCATGGGAGAGTCATAACACTTTTGGCTCGTGTGATTTAGTGTTCAACTGTGCCGAGAGACGAACTTGAGAACACTAAAATCTTTGCCGAAATCGCGCCATTTATAGGGTAATAAATCCGTAAATCAATCCAAAATAATCCTACTTTGAGCATTTTTATCTGAATGACAAATATTCAATTTTCATGCAATATTCTACCCAGTTCAACTTCCACTCAACTACGCTTATGCTTACGTAGTTTCTTCCTTGAGTGCTCTTATCATCTCACAACCTGTCCTTTGGCTCTCATCCTATTGCCGTCACTACCAACAAATTCAACCCTTCATTATTCCTACACGCACGATTTATTCATCTATTACAAGTAAAATTATAATATTCCCTTTACGAAATGAAAAACTTATTATCTAACGTACTTTAATAATTTAAACTGACCATTTCGATAAACTACGAATTTTTTCACATTCTCAACTTGAACTCAAAACATTTCGTATTCTTCAACTGTTTAGTTTTGCATTGTATTTTTATGATCTGGATGTATTTTGTTGGCAAATGCAGATGTAATGCAGTCTGATCTGGAAAGTGGAACCGATGGGAATTGTGAAACTAGAAGGGTTTAAAAAGAAGGCAGTAGATGAAAAACGTCAGCCAGAGATATTTGTTTGTTACAGAAATATCTCATGGGACTATTCTTCCGTTAGGCATTTGGGAGTTCCAGATCATTATTCAGATTACAATTGGTTAGTCAAACAATCAGAGCAGCATGTCATACTACTGCCAGAACCCTAATCGTTATAATGAAAATGAACCACAACTTGCCCTTTCACTCTGAGTCTGTATCAAGGACTTGAAGTTTTGATCATTAATCATAGAATTATTAAGAGAACAGAACTGATCATGTAACTAACAGAATTTTCAAGGTCATAATAAAATTAAACGCCGAGTCCTTACAGTTAATAATTTCATCAATGCAGACCAGTTTTTTAGTCAGCAGTGAATATAAGTAAGCAGAGGAATTTAGTTCTTCCTGTTGCAGATGAATATAAACTATTAAATCAACTTAATTTGCATAAATATTAGAGCGACGCATATTTACATTGACTTATTTAAAATTTTAACTTTGAGAATGTTGCTTCATTGACTGGAGCATGGGTTGGTATAAGAGATATAAGAGAATGAAAATGGTAGGTTTGACTTGGATTTACTGATGAATAAAATAAAGCTGGCGCCGCTGCTGGAAAAGATACAGAGACTGGAGAAGATGTGATGTTCATTTCATTCCTCGATTTGTGCAGAAAGCACTCAGACTCCACTTCATTTGTCAGCGTCCAACTTTCCCTTCATCCTTTCTCCAACTCTTCATGAAAATGGTTCCCTGTTGACTCGTTAATTGCTCACACCATTGGAATCCAATGTTGGAAACTAATGTCTTTCCACAGACACAGAATTCTGAGTCTATAGCCCTGGCCCGCACGCCTTATTCGCCTCGTAATCGTACGTAGTTCTCTACCCACGTGTTTACGAGCACAAGAAAAACAATTATGTGATGTACATACATATTTCTAACCCTTCTTGGATTCTATTCTGAATAAAAATGAAATTTTTATTTTTATAGTGTGGAAGGAGGAAAGGATTATGAGGTCATGAATCAATTTTATAATTAAATGCCGTATATGCCAACCATTTCAAACCCATCCCATCCCTTTGATTGTAAAGGGAATTTGAAATGAGTCTTGCGTCCATTGTTTTTCCCAATTAACTAAATAAGGATGGATGAGGAGTGGAAGTCTTTGCCTTGTCTTTGCTGCTTTTTACCCTTTAGGCTTTAGGTATTCTGAACAAAGCACTGTAGTGTCTATATGCACTCGCAGTCCTATTCTCTTTCGGGGTTGATTTATGTTTTTATAGCTCTCAATTTGTTCATTTCAACTCTATCCATCCACATCCTTGCATACATGGATCGGTCGGATGGGAACAGACTGACTGACTTGTTTTGTCATCTTTCTGTCGCTTCAACTCCAAAATCCTTATCCTTTCTCACTTTAACCCTTTTTTGCCTCAAGGAAACTGAGTCCCTTTACTACACGTTTGCATCACCACATTTGCTTACAATAAAATAAAGACGAAAGTGTTTTAAAAAATTAATTTTGGATGATTTATTTCACTAAAATTAATTTGCTACATATTTATTTAAAATGCAAAAATAGTTGATGGAAGAAAAATGTATAAAAAGTGAAGGCAAGAGCTGATATGACAAATGTTTAGAAAGTACTATATAATAAAATTTCCCTCTTCTGTAATATACAAGTCTAAATTCATTAGTCGGAGTTAGCACCTTCTCATAAAAGGATTAGGAGCAAGGATGATTATGACCCGTAATATTGTCATAATATGACCACACGAACTAATTTGACTACAGGACAATAAATATAAACTCAGCGGTGGGGAACTCAGACTAGTCATTCTCAGACAAAGTCCTATAGCTATAGCCGTCCTCGTGTCATGACAGTACAAGTACAGTACAATATTGGATGTTGTGTACTATGGGAGTGAGCACAGTGATGATGATTATATTATGACTTTATAATAGCCATTGTAAACTTTACATGGACTCCTGCTATTAAAATCGAACTAGAATTATTACAAGAGAAGAAAAACGAATAGTGCTTGAGAGTTTATTGAGTAGTAGTTTTTGTGATCTATCATCGTCATCCCCTAAACACACACACACCTTACTCTTTACAATATTATTGTCCCATCGACCACAAAATCGCACGCGTTTTTAACCATTTCCTATTCTTCAACCTAATACTATCGTAAATTTTCATCGCTGAAGCTAATTCAATAAATTTTCTGAATAAATTAGGACCAGAAGCATGAATCATAGTCAAATGATTCAAAATTGTGTTGAAGATGTTAATACTATGGAAAAGACTATAGGATAGCAGACATGGAGCTTGGATAGGAAGATACGAGTATTTCATAATAATCCGTCATCTTCGTCTTCATCTTGAAGAAGGAAAAGGAAGGAAGGATTGAGTGGTTAGTTTTTGCTTTGGGTTAGGATTGTGCCGCCATTGCGTTGGGCGGGAGTGGCGGAGAAATGAAGTCGTCGTCGTGAGTGAAAATGCAGTTGGACGCGGAGGTTTTGGTTGTATCTTGAGGGAACCCTAAAACCATTACGTTGACAGGTATATGGAAGCCCTTTCAAAATTTATGAATTCAAGAATATATTCATGACATGTGGAGCTGACTAGAGGAAGGAAGGAAGGAAAACCAGTCGAGTCGGTTTTAGCTTTTGCTTTCCCTTGCCATTTGGAGGATAGCCGACCAATTCTTCCCTTATTACTAACCCACGTCTCAACTCTAAACACCTACGGACGGAGAGGATCTACGCAACGAACAATTCAACAATTCTACAAAGAAATAATACTCGAGAACAGTCTAGCTTAGAGGACAATTTTCTACCCACGACTACTTTCTTTTCTTAACTCCCCTCATCTACAATTCTGCACGAAGTCAGTCGGTTTCGAATGAAAGCGTTGGAGCTAAAGTGGCTCTCCCATTTCTTTAAATTTTAAAATTAACTTCTTTAATTGCTCCTTCGTTGAAAGCGGAATTGAATAGACGGCTATCATCAACTCCAAAAAATATTGTGCCAACATGTTTCGTAATGTTTGCTGGTGATTAGATTGTTCTCGCTTCCATTTGCTTTTGCAGTTTAATTATTTTTCCTTAAACTCCGAGAAATTTAATATGGTTGGTAAATGTCTTTTTATTAGCCCAATGCCTCAACTGGTCAGCGGAGAAAGAATATTTTGCAACCAAAAAAATCTGATAGTCATTAGGTAGGGAAATTCACGTGGTGGCAAACAAAAGTACTTTTATTTCTTCCTTTATTTCTACAGATGTTCACCTTTTTCGTAAAAATTGAATTTATAATGTCGTACGATAATTTATTGGTTTCACTTCAATGGTAAATTCAGAATGACAATTAAGATTTCTAACAAGAACGTATAATCCAGTCGTAACATATTTTCATACATGCGTATCTTCATTATAATTTATGGATAGCCTGGGTAATTGGTATCGATTTAAGCATGTCTGATTTGTCTTCCTTTTGAGTGTATAACAAAAATTTAATTGTATACACTGCCCCCACTAAAACTCTCAAGGTTGATGATGTAATGAAAGTATTAATTCCCAACTCCGAGCCGAGATTCGTAGACTACGTGGTCATTCAATGTGTCAAGTTCTGACTTCCGGTAGAATAAGACATTGCTTGAAATAACCACGAGATAACATCTTTAATTATCTTCAGATTTTGTTCATAAAATAATCAACTTTGGATTTTGCCCACACACACACATACCAGCAGAGCAGGCAAGGTTACAAGATGCATCAATGTCAAGAGGAAATTAATAATTAAATTTTGAGATTTCTTTATGGACGCCATTAACTTCCATTTCTCACCCAATAAAACTAAAACACATGAATCAACGAAGAGAAGAACTGTGTGGTATAATGTCATAATCCTTCCCATGTTCTTTACCAGCCACCAGGTCATAAACTCTCCCAGTGCAGTTAGAGCTGCTGTGGGACTCTTAATGGAATTGTAAGATTAAGATTTTTTCTACCATTTTAAAAGCCAGTCACAGCCTTAACGTCCATAGGAGTCTCTCAGACACAAATGATAGGCCAATTATAAATTAGTTGTCAAATACTACAGCTACAACGCCAAATCCTATACGTAATGCTAGTGCATAAAAAGAGAGCAAATCATGCAGAGGATATGGACTTGAATAAAGTTGACTTTTAATTGAGCACAATGTCAAAAGAGACAAGGCAGTGATGACGCACCCAAGTCAAAGTATGTCACAATCGATTTCATATGTTCCTCGCCAGTCCCACATTTTATATTCAACAAATCAAATAAAGGAAAGAAATACAAAACAATAAACTCGTTTAAATGTATAAACAGTTTCATTCTAGTCCGTTTAGAATTGAGAACATAAATTTTGTATATATTTAATGTGAAAAATTTAGTCGACATGATTTTGGTTTTTGCATACTGAATAATGTGCATCATGTTAAAATGGTCAACTGATTCATGGATCCAAAACTTAATTTGGCAATTGAATTCACTCAACTGAACAGAAACTCTGAATCTCTGAAAGGAAACTCAATCAATTCTTCGGTCATTTTCATTAAAGCTCATGTTTCTTGAAGATTTGTTACATTGGCAGGTCATAACAAAGTATCGCATTTCAAAATATATCAAGATACGTTAGCTAGCTAGTCGATTGTACAAATGGTTGGATTTATTCAGTTGTCTCGTTTGAATGTTTCTGGAAATACATAGTGTTGAGTAGAGATAAACTTTGATATCAAAAGCTCATCATTGCATTTGGATTGGATTCATGAAATGGTTGTAAGGGAAAGCAAGAAGAACAAATCTAAAGAAAAAGCAAGAAGCAAGGGTGAAAATAAGAGGAAAAGAATTCCCAAAAGACGGTTTGAGTGAGATGAGATGAGAACTGGAGTTGAAGTGACTATTTGAGAGATCGTGGAAAGAATTCCTTTTTCTTCCATTCCCACTCGACATGACGTTACACATCTCCGGCTCAGGAACTAAACAAGAAAGCACTCTCGATCAAAATCAGAAGAATACTAATGAAGATATTCTTACAATAAAACGCAAAAGTTAATAATACTCCCTTCGTAATGAGCTTCTAAAATTCTAGAATTTTATAAAACTAGGTTGAATCTATCAAATCTACTGTAAAAATGACTTATTCAAAGGATCAAGTAAACCGGATGACTTCGTTTTATGGAATTCGTTGAGCAGTTTGGAATGTGATTATTGGCCAGGCCATTGTGGGGTTCTGGCAGCCGCCGTTTGGTCACACCATCCATTCAGCAGCTTGCGTCAATTGCAATTCCATTCGTGTGATTTTGACAGCCAATTGTCATTTATAGTAATACATGCAGAACTTATTCCTACTCGTGTGAAAATTGTGCAATGCATTCAAATCAGTTTGAGGCTGAGGACAAAATTATCATCACCGGAAAAATTGTCAGTCACATCGCAGTTCCTTCTGACTATTGAATATTGATGGAAGTGTCAAGTTCATTATGGTTTGTCTAGTTGCAGCCGCAGCCCCAAACAGCTGAAGCAAGTTTGAATCAGATTTTGATTTTAATTGAGTCAAGAACAAACGGACACATGTGTTTTTATTACCTCAAGACAAAGTATCAGTGAGTAATGACTGTCAGAAAACCATGGGGCCGAGTTAAATTATTCCATGCCTTTAAAAGTAAAATGTTAACTTGTTGCGCAGAAAGTGACAGACGTCGTATTTTGTATTCTATTAGCTCGGATTTTTCTTTCAAGTATTAAAATTGAGCTCTAAATCATTCGGTTTAAGGGAGGAGGGAACTATTTTTACAAAGAATCATTCCAGGGAAGATTTTTTGAATTGTCGAGTATTTACAAGGCCAATAAATATCTTCTTCTTTCTGCCGTGCCCACAACAAACCCAACAAAAACTTAACTCTTTCACCCGAAGAAAAGAGATGAAGAGTGGTGGAGTTGTATATCAGGAAGGCAGGAACAAATTCCATGAATCCTTTTCTTCCACTCATAGAAGGAACTAACCAGTTTTAAAAAAATTAAATAAAAAAAAACATGTATATGGCAGACCACACAAAATGTTTCTTTGAACAACTCCTTCAACTTTGGGCATTTTGTTTGTCGGTTATAAATTGTCCTCCTTGATTTGAACATAGATTTGCATAACAAATCTTTTCTTTTTAAAATACTGCCGGTCGGCTAGAATAATCCTGATTGCAAGAAGTTTACAGATGAGATAATTACACGCGAAATTGATCCAATTATTTTGCGTGTGGTCTTTACAACCATAAATTTCCTTTTACGAACTGTTGGTAGATCATCTTGTACATCATATTCGCAACTCCACGGTTTGCTCGGAAATTAACAAGCCTATGACGAGTTTTCATTTCGTTCGAAAGCAATGCTGACTTGAATGTAATAATTCTCACAGAAGTGACAAATATTTGCACAAATTGTCGAATAGTCTTTACTTTACTTCTTTAGTCTTCCTGCCGAGTTCGATACTCTTACTCCTGATTGATTGAACGAAAAGTTAGTATACAATCAACATAGATTAATCTTATCAAAAAATATTGAAATACTGACTTGAGAAAATTACATTGCAGATATAAAAACAAAGGATTTATATTTCTTTTTTGAGCGAGGGAGAATAAAAAAGCTTTAATTATACAAGGAACTGCATCTAGACTCCAAAACTATCGAATTGCAAACGTGATTAGCAAACCCAGGAAGTTGCATTTTATCGCCTATTGGATTTGATTCAACACACTGATGCAGAGTCCAAGCATGAATTAGATGGGTCTCTAAACTCAAATGTACACATATTGGAAATAAAAATATACGGAGTTTCTATGATCTTAACTTCATTAATTATTTTAAGTGATGGATTTACTTCCTTTGTTGCTCATGTTAATACCAGATAATTTTCAATTCGGATCGCGTCAAACGTAAATTGGTGTTTTCGGTGAGCTAGCAAGGTGAAAGTTGAGTGTAATTCTTCCAGTTTAGTCCAAATATTCTCTGCTATTAAGAAACACCGGATAGTCTCCCTTCAAATCCCCACAATGCGAGTTGGATCTTCGACGAAAATAATTCTTAAAAAGTTGGAGAAGTTGAACCGCGGTAATTTCCCCAGTTAGATACCTGAAATAAGTTTAGATTAAGTCTTTGGCCACTGGTTAATACAGAATTGACGCATACCAAATATTTATAATTACCCATTTGAGATTTTATTTGGGCTGAAGGATCCACAATTCCTCTGGTCGGTCGGATATCAGATTGCCGAAATTGAAGCCATGACTTGAACGAGAACGACTACTTAGTCAAAATTCTGGAATATATCACCGCCACCAAATGCATCTACCTGAAAAGTATTTTAACAACATTTGACTTTAATATCTTGTTAGCTAGTATTGAAAAATTGAGCATGCAGAAGCTGTACTATTTACATGCTAAGTGATGTGCTGAAATTCCAACGTCCAACACCTGGATTCGTATTCAACTTTATCTTCTCCAAGAGTCATCCTTTCCTGCTAAATTAGCAATCTTTACAGGAGAGTAAACAAAGCAGAATAGCTGAGTTTTTCCGGAGGTCATCTCGAACATCCACAAGAATCTAGAATATACAGCAACACGTTCTCAATTAGCATTGAACAATTACAATCCATTACGCAAACTCTTGTATCTTGTTCACAAACATAGTACAAAATAGACACAGAATATATATATTACTAAACGAAGAGAATTTTAAGTTTAAATATTACCTTCTATTTTCCATAATTATTTTCTAGTATTTTTCTGAAGAATCTGAACTCGGGAAATAGAACTGCATTTCTATTTATTTGAATTATTTCTTCAAAACGCGGCTAAACCAGGAAGGCAGGTCTGTAGTGTTGGGGCATAGCGATATTCCCTACTCGTGTCCTTAACTCCACAATTTGCCAAATAGTAATCTCTGAAGCTTTATGAGTTTTGTAGTAAATTAACTCTTTCAAAAATTCTAGTATCACCCCATCTCGTAATATTAGGTGACAATGTAAACTCAATGAAAGCTAATGTTAACTACATTGAATGAACTAGAATAATTTTGGAAAACTCTGTTGAAAAGGAAATAGAAAAGATCCGAATGCTGCTTAAAGTCAAAAAATTGAAGATACCAAGAGAATTTTGATAGAAACTGGATCTTTAGCGATGTGGACAATTTTTAGATGATACATTACTATCTTGAGGAAATCTTAGCCGGCTGATTATTATGTACGACGAACGAGAGAGCTTTGTTCTTGAATAATGTCCCCAATACTGTAATATCGCATCTTTCTTGAATTGAATTTCCAAAAAATTCTGCTTCTCAGTCAGAGCTTTCAAGATTCATATATTGAAACTGGACATCACGCATTCGTTGAGCTGTCCAGTAGGATTCTTGACAATGGTAAGAAAAAGGGCCAACTTCAATCTGAATTGTTTTGCTGTACTCTTCTATCTAAATCTAATGTTTGGTTTGAATTGACACATCCAAAGAAAAAAGCTGTATTGGGACCAAATCAGCAACAGCAACTTGGTATCATCTCCCAGTCACATCCAACAAGTAAAAAATCAATCGTACATACAAATAGGTCCAAGTATATTACAGAGTAGAGGAAAGTCAATAAATTTATTCTAGGAACTCTTTGTATTTGTAATAGTGGTTTGTCTGATAAACGTTAACTATGTGTAAGGTCATGCCACCACGAAGACTAGGACTGGTCATAGGAAGGAGGCAAGAGCAATAATCCATCCTCGCATTATGCGTCCCTCAACTGGAAATCTCATTATTGATGCTAATGTTGGAATATCCATTCATTACACTCCTCTCTTAAATTAGTTGCGGGGACCCTGAAGAAGAGATCCATAGCATTAGCATTAGCTAGCACTAGGACTGAACAACAGAGCATCACATTCATGGTACATTAGGACACATTATTAAAAAAAGTGGGGCTTTGCATAATGAGTGTTGATTGTAGAAGCAAGTACGTTGTGCATGTGTGAAGGAATTATTGGATCCATCCATCCATCCTGGATGGATGGATGTTACAACATTACAAACGAGTAAGTAACAACAACAGGGGTTAGTTGATGATGGGTGCTGCTAATGCTAAAGCCTAGTATGATGGGATGGGTGCTCTATTAGGATGATTACATTGATAGTCATATATAATAGAACAACAACTGGAATATAACTAGTAAAAAAATAGTTAGGCATGGAATGGTGATGAAGACGACCAAGAGGTGTCATCCTTGGGTCATGGAGTAGAAACCTGGGTTAGTTATAATTTTGATTCCATTCCTATTGTGATGCCTGCCTGGAAAAATTTCCCTGTGCTGTACTGATCCTTGCATGTGTGTGTGGTCCGTCCAGCCGAGCCAAGTTGTGAGAACGTGTGTGACTGTGAATAAAACCGAAGTCTTTGGGTTGGTTTGGTTGGTGGTCCAACACTGGAAGGAAAAATGATGATTGTTACGTAGTCCTCCTCTAACCCTAGTTTCCTTTACTTGTTCTTCTACCAGACCCATTGCCACTTACTGCTGCGGTAGAAATGTTATAAAAAAATAGGGAACCTATAAACCATACGTACTTTTCTGTTCCATAACGTGAATCTGGCTGACTCCAGTCCAGAGTATCTTGACTGTGTCGACGAGTTGTATTTTTGTTCCTCCTGGTATAATAATACGTTCCTTGTGTTGGTTGTTGCCATTAGTGAGTTGCGCGAGTCGTTCCTTCTTCCGCTTAAGCAAAGTAAGTAAGTAAAAGATATAAGCACAAATATCACGACGACTGTCTGACGACGACGACGAAGAGTCCATTATTAAATAATTTTATTTAGTCTTCACTCCCAGTTCATATGCGACAATACTTTGACTTGGGCGAACTTGATCATTTTCCTTTTGAATTATTCAACGAGATAACTTCCTCTCTTCTGCTATTTATGATTAACTCAAAACGGACCAAGACACACATAATAATCACTCAGCAGAAGAGGACTAACCAAACTTAAGACCCCCACGTACTTAATTTTACTCATTTGTTCAAAAATAAAAACAGTCATTGACGTCACGTCAAGTCAAGTCAACAAGAGTTACAGTACAGTGAAGTGTTATTTCGGAGAAGGACAATTCCAATATTTATGAAATACGTAACGTATGTATCAGTCAAGAGAATCAGTGATAATTAGCATGTATTGAATTGAGACAATTATCCAAAGTTTTCATCGAAAAATATTACCAAACAACGAGAGCGACTTTGGTAAGACACTACTCAAATCTGGACAAAGCAAAAAATATTCGAAAAAAAACTACCCGGTTGAAATAGAAATTACCTGCAAAATCTGATACCGGCTTGAATTTTAAAGTGTTTCAACCGAAATCATTCGGCTTGAGCTCATGACTTTCACCTCGGTCATTCTCAGTCTTGTCAATCCATTCTATTATC
>WJEZ01000011.1:0-93311 GCA_009869925.1 Thalassaphorura encarpata
AGATCAGAGCAAGGAGACTGTGGTAAAAATAATGCCAGTGAAATAATTTGTTTACCTCGGGAGTGTAAACATAAGCAGCTTGAAAAACTCCAGACACAATGCCTCTCGCGAAAAATAGAATCACAATCATGAGTACAAGGCTAAAAGTGGACAGTAATAAATAGAGTAGTAAATATTTGCCAACTTAAAAAGCTCAAATATTAATTCATTATCAGAGCTGTGTCAATGTGCAGTAAATCGAGCTCTTTTTATGATCGACCACACACGAAGACAGATATAAAATCATAATATTGAATAAATAAACTTACTTGTGGATTGGAAAACACAATGCCATTATTGTTATTGCAAAGAGAATAAACTGGCAACAGATTGTTTTCTTGCGGCCAATCCGATCCAATACAAAAATGGTAATTAGGATTCCTATGAAAGCAAAAGTAATTCATTCGTTCAATTTACGTCGTGCCAATTTGACATTTATAATCATAAACAATAATTCTTAAAAGAACTCAGTTTTACCAGGGAATTCCGCCAATGTGATCCAGAGTAAATACACATAGTCCGACGTCGTAAGTCTAGTGCAGCTAGAGGTACCGCATGAAGGATCAGTCCCATAAGCAACATAAGCAGCTGCAATCGGAGTCATATTGAACGTCCCATTCAAATGGCTGACACCATCCCCAGTAATATTTGGGCCGTCAAAATTACCATTTAATTTAAAATTATTGGCATCAATTTCAAATTGTTTAAGAATTTGTGTGGACATGAGAACTACGCCATAATAGCAGAATGCACATGCCATCCTGGAAGTCACAAAATATATTGCAAATCAAGTTTTAACTCTAGGCATGTAAATTATGTAAGTTTTTCAAGCATAAACCATGCGTACCAAATAAACCATAAAAGAAGTGTAGTTTTTCTCATTTCTGGCATGAGCAAATCCTTAAATCTTCCCCTGTCCACTGTATGCATGTCATCCACAATGAGACGACCGAGAAGCATTGGACGTCCATTGTCATCAGCAATTCGCTTCAATGTCGTCATTGCTTTTTCAGTTTCCCCACTAGTTGCCAAATACCTCACACTTTCCGGAAGCCACTGGAATTAGACCATTCCATTGTAAACATTCACTCCATAAATATAAATACAAATTGAACTAATTATACAAAATTGCATCGTAATCATACTTATTTTGAGAATCCTTAGGAATTACAGTTCTCAGGATACTTTTATTTTGTGCTCGTGTATTTTTACAATGACTAGCAAAAAATTTTTATCGCAGTTGCTCATGTTAAAATATTATTCGCATGCATGCAAACTAATTTAGACAAATAGTTTATATACATTTCTGGTATTATTGGCATGTAATTAGTAATAACTATTGTACTTACATAGCACATGATGCAGAAAATAAATACTGGAAGTGCGGACAGTGCCAGTAGCCATATGCCATCCCAGAGTTGGCATCACCAGGAGTGCCAGGAATACTTCAAGACAAGCACCAAGTGCCCAGAAGCACTAAAATGACAAATATGTAATTAATTCCATAATAATACAACATCATAGCAAACAAAGTAAACGACATTTACATCCAATAATATGACGCATTTTGCTCTTTGTTTTGTGGGGAGGAACTCGGCGTAGAGCGTGACCCTGGAAAAAAATAAAAGCATACACATGTAAAAGATGAAAATTAGATTCATTTAAATTACACTCAACACTTACGATTGTGGGACACATCCGATAGCAAATCCAACACAAAATCTAAAAGCTATTAGCCAAGCATAACTCCATGAAAAGGAACTGGCTAATCCGAAAATGAAAAGGACTCCAACTGAAAACCATAGGGCAAGTCGTCTACCAGAGCGATCACTCAGATACCCCCAGAAGGGTGAGCTAATCATCATTCCAGCAAAGACGGCCTAAGAATTAATTAAAATCCTAAGTTTGTGATTGATAGATGAAGAACTGGATGTAAATAACGGTGCATATGGAGGAAAATAACGTACTAAGGTCAGTGATGCCTGTTGTACTTCCGAGATGCACCATTCACAATGGAGTGCTGGAGCAAGAATGCTCAAGATCATCATCTCCATAGAATCTGCCATCCAGCATAATCCAGTGAACAAAGAGAGAATGGCTTGAAATTTACCAAATCCCAAGGCATCAATGGCTTGTGAGACTGTGAAAGTGTCTGAAAAAACAAGATATACTCAATTGAAAACTTAATTAACCTTATTCTATCCAATCTAAGTGTGCATTGAAATTTTAAAATTAATTTCTTCCTTTATTTCACCTGGATTGACAGGGATTTTTAAGTTATCCATCCTCATATTGGAGCAGGCAAATAAGAAGTGCAAAAATATATATTATTTTTACACTCTAACAGAAATTACTGCCCAAATGCTTCGTAACCACATAATCTCAGACGGTAAGACTCAAGTAATCAGGACCGGTGAAGTAAATAAACTTAATGGTAATATGGGTTTGAGTTTAAATGGAAGCGAAAAGCTAATTTCAGTATGGCAATACGAAAATTGAGATTCTTGTAAACACTATTACACCTGAAACTTGTCATGATAGTTTCAGAAATGATATGCATTCATTTTCTGTAAACATAGAACAAGAAAACAATTTCGCTGGTGTAATTGAAATGCACTGGGCGAAGGCATAAATGAAATAATTCCATAATGATTTATGAAAATCAGGAGAGATTAAACCAACCATCAGGGACAACTCCAGCTGCAGAGGCTGTCAACTCGAGTTGAGCTCCAGGCTCTCTTATATGACTATATCTGGAGTTTGACTTGTAGCTGGAAATTGATTCCTTTTCCCAAGCACTATTGTCCCGAAATTGACTGTCCGGGCTAAGACGATCCACTTGGAGCGTTTCCACTCGATCTGGTACATTTTTCCCATCCATGACTTCATAGCGACGGGATTTAAATGTTCTTACAAATTTTGTCTCCATTTTTTCTCTGCACACACAGTCCCCTTGCGGAGACTTACAATTCACAAATCAAGTTCTCTAGACACACGAAATTCCTTATGTTGGAATCCGCACATTAGTTGCCAACTTGACAGTCACTTTTTCCCCGAAGAAAACTAAAAATTCTTTCTCGTCACATCATATCTGAATGTCACTTCCAGAGTATAAACTATACACAAAGTTCTGGAGAAAAATGTTGAGTTTACACTGCACTATCTCATTCTTCCCATTTGTTTCTGTCTGAACCAAAACCATTTAAGTCTGGTTCTACCCTGTCTCATTTCTCTTCACATAATATTGAAATAATAATAATTTTTAATGCTAATGTTAATATTCCAAGGAGTCCAATGAAAATACTCAAGAACAATTGTACAATGCTAATCCGTACTTCCTCTTGCGCCTTGCCTTGCCTTGCAAAAGTAATGACTGCATGAAGATTATGATGATTATTTGCTAGTACTACTACTACAATGTCCTGCTCAAATATGAGGTTGTACTGTACTGTCAGCCCCAAAGGGTCACGGACTGTAAGTAGAAGACTGGCTCATGCTATCCAACAATAATGCAAGGAGGCTAAAAAACATACAAGAATCCCTCAATCAGGATTCAGCACAGCAATAGCAAAAGGAGGTAGAATATCCTCAGGTGAGTCGTGTTTCTCATTAAACAGATAGGTAAGAAAAAATGCCAAGTACTACAGTCATAGCCACAGCCACCCAATCTTATGTTATTTTATCGTTCAAAGACAAGTCAAAATTCTTCTGACAGTATTCTCAGGCTACGCTCACGTTAACATTGTTGATCCTGTTACGCCTTTGCATTGTTGCTGCCTCTCACACCTCCAGTTATGTTATGACTTGAAGCGAAGAACCATTTCAAAATAATCCACACTATATAAGCCAACAACACAAATCAAAGTGGGAATGATGCCTTAAATGCTTCCCGCTTGGGAAAAGATGACCACTTTATTGTTTTAGCAAAGAAAAATAAAGAAGTAATAAGCAACCGGAACGAAGGAGGTGGAAGTGGAAGAATTTATACTATTTTCACACGCCTCGTTCATTCATCTTAGTTTCAGCAGGGCAGTTCCTTGGCCAAAACATTAGGGTGTAATTATCAACCTCAAAAACGAAATATGATCCTTATCTAAAGATTCCATGACTTACTCAACACACTAATGCGTGTGAATATGAATCAAGCGAGCAGCGTGTTCTGAAAATGTATTAGGTGGACTACAACCTATGCGTGGAAAATGTAAAATTAGACGAATGATGCAAAAGATTACGACACAGTAGGACCTTCATTGAGAAAGTCCACACGGAATTCGCACAATTAATAATGGGAAGTAAAAATTAGCCGCCTGAATTAGCCCACGAGGATAATCTACAATCTAAATGTGTTTTTATGATGTGAATTCGAATAAAATTCAACGGTTGGAGCGCAGACAATTTTCAAGATATATCATTCGTCTTCTTCTTGCATGTTTTAATTTTAGAACTTCAACTTCTAATCCTCAACACCTTTTTTCTGACTTGTTTTTTACTATAGAAAATTGCACATTGCAATGGTAGACGAATACATACGTAGAGGAGAGGACATTAGGCCTCAGCTTCTCTAGCTTCACCTCGTTATCCTCTAAAGAATGAATGTTAAACACGGTTTATTTAGTAACTTCGCCTCGCTTCCTTCTCTTTCGCTAAATAGACTGTGCAGATTGCAGATTTGCTTGGACGTGGACGTGGATTTGGATCACAAAATCCCAAATGACCATCATTATTCATATCAGGTCCCATTTCCCCTTAGCTTTGGGAATTAAAATAAGAAAATTATTGGTAAATCGTGAAACGTTGAGTGCATGTAGAACAGACATATATATGTACGTACGAATGTTAGAATGTTTCATGGGCGATACTCATTAAAATAAAGCTAGTCTCACAAATCACACTCAATTTCAATACTAGAATCCTTAATTTTTATGCTCTTTAAGTTTGATTCACACTTGAAACATTCTGCTTTCCAACTTGAGAGCAAAACCTGGTTTCATTTGTGTACCCAATGTCGTGTTTGTTATCGGAGCTAATTTATGGAATGGGTGCTAGTCCACGAAATATCATTGCAAAATTTAATTGTATATCGGCTTAAAAATAAAAAGCGTGAATGACCTCATAGTGTAATAATCTGGTTACTTTTTCTAGTAAATTGATTCTTTTGCATCTCTAACTTCTGAAACGAAAAAGGTGAGAGCAAGTGCAACTCTTTCAGAATAAGAAACCGATCGTTCAGCTAGTACACGAAATATCATTGCAAAATTTAATTGTATATCGGCTTAAAAATAAAAAGCGTGAATGACCTCATAGTGTAATAATCTGGTTACTTTCTTCTAGTAAATTGATTCTTTTGCAAATCTAACTTTAACTTCTGAGACGAAAAAGGTGAGAGCAAGTGCAACTCTTTCAGAATAAGAAACCGATCGTTCGTGATCCTTGTGTTCGCTCGATTAGGATGATTTATGTGATTATTAGAATGTAGAAGAGTAGTTGAATGCAAATATCTATCGCCCAAATTGAAGGACAAGTCTAGACCATATCATCATAACACATAAATCCAGGGTGAAAATTGCAAAAACTAAAGGTAAAATGAATCCGGGATTGCTTTTGCCATAACTGTGCCCGTGCCGTGCGCCTTGCGAGATTTTTACACAATGCGACATCTGACATTTTGTATATTTTGACGTGCGGGAATTCTCATGACTTTAATAATTTCATATAGTTGATTGTCAAATTTGTGTTTTATTAACCGAGACTGGACAACTGTTAAACACTACTACTGGCTGGACTAACCTCCCTAAATTTACCCGACTCCAGTTTTGAAGAAAGGAAATTATTCACAGTGCTATTCCCCATCAATTGAGCTCATAAAATTGACTGGAAATACTCAAAAGAGGCTACCATTGTAAGACAATTTAACTTTGTTCTAGTTAGTTAATTGACTTTTAATAATTATGTTTGAGTCGTCTGGACCCAAGTTCTTGATTACATTTGTCCAGAGTAAAAATAAAATATGGGATGAAGTGGACATGAGCCAGTTAGACGTAGATAGTTTTGAATTATGAATTGCGGTCAGTCGGTCAAGGTGACCGGTTCGGTTATTGTCCTACTTCGGATCGAAAAGGCCAAATGCCCAAGACGAGGGGATTCTATCTTCATAATTCCAATCCACAAATAATTTGCAAATCATAATTCATTTTCTTCCTAATAATATGGCCTCCTTGGAGAAATAATTTTATCCCAAGGTGTCCAGAGTAGAGACTGATTAAAATTAAGATTTCACTGACGATCTGAGCATGAATCTTTGTTTTGGATTAATAAGTAAATGTGCAAGTCAAAAATTTCAGGCTTAACGATCAACGAGTAGATTTAGTGATCGAATGGGAAGTTTTCCGAATTGAGGTTAATTGATAATATTTTAACCCTGTGGGGTATAATGAGAACGTATCGATTTTTTTAACTGTCACTACGGTTTACATTAGGCGTAGAATGCTAATATGAGATTACAGTAAGAGAGTAATCCTATGTAAGATTTTGCAAAAATATTTTACCTTTAGCTGTTGAATCACAGACAGCATCATTGCTCCCTAGTTGCGGTTGCGATGATTCTGATTCTTTGGAGTTTAAGCTTTTTCTAGGGCTCCACTGGTCAGCTTCAGACATCTCTGTCTTTCCAGTCAATCCTCTGCGATTGATGACCACTCCTTTGTTTCCGATATTTCCTTCAGCATTTGTATTTTCATCCTCAGTATGATCTCGATATGCCAAGGCTACTGGAAGTTCCTTTTGTTGTCCAGCCGCATCAGATTCGTCATCTAAAGCAATCTCGGTTAACTCATTTTCTTCATCCCCTGTGGTCGTAGTCCCCAGAATGTCGTTATTTTTTGGTGTATCAATGCTCTCGAGAATTTCTTTTAGTTCCTTGCAAATTCCTTCTGGGTCTTGAGTACGTCCCGGAACAGACGATGGGCTGGGAGTAGGACTACTGCTTGGCTATGAAATAATAAAATTCCATTAAGATAGACATATTGGAAGATCATTACAAATAGACTAAAACTCCAATCGAATTCTATTGTTGTAAGCTGTACCTTGTTTTCCATTGCAGGACTGACGAATAATGATGGGTTTCAATGACTTGTGCAAAATGCCTTTGGCTCTGTGAGGACCGTATGGAGAAGTTAGAGTTCAGGATAATCCAGACCTAAATTAAAGTCCACCACGATGGGATGGTCATGGACTAGCACAGAGACGATCATATGTGCTTTATTTCTGATATATATTTTCCTGAGCAGGTACAATTCTTACAGGATGACGTGGTGTTTTTAAGTTATTGCCATTTTATTACCCATTTTAATAACCGTTTAACCTCCTATTGAATTTGTTGTCCTTTATGTTCCTAACTATGAGTCAGAGTCAGGAAGTGCTGATTAATGTTTTATAATTGTATTTAGACTCTGCCCATGGATTTTGGCCTGGATTATTCAATACAAGTACCAATGTTCAATCTCAATTGAAAGAATCGGCTTGGTTTCCTTTGCGCTTCACAATGTGTGTCTAAAGACTAATGAATTCTACATTGTAAGTACTTTGAATTTATGCTAGTGGGATTTAATTATTTGTTTTTCTAGCAAGCAAATATTATTCAGTTTCTGCAAAGCAAAACAAAAATAAGCTAAACGCCTTTCATGGTATTTTATTTGTCAGCTTTTTGATCGCGTTGGGTTTACGAGCAGCTGCTTTAATGGGGATGCTCCGAAATTGGTCTCAATTAATATCGGGACAGCAAGTATAGTCCGGATTCTAAAATCTAGTAATACGACGACAAATGGGTCACGGGTGAATCACAACGGAGGACGTCAGAAATACAAAACTCCTCGTTTTGTTACGAATCTTGTTCAGGTGTGCAGGACTTCTGAAAATGACTTGAAATGGAATTAGCTGAAAAATTAAGCCCATGTATTCTTATTTTAGTTTTTGGGCATACAAATACATGAGATCAAAATCTGGGGATGGGAGAAAGTAAATGACGAAAAAGGCCTGCATTTCAATGCTCATGTAGAAAACATAACAGTTGATGGATGTGCCACTGTAGGATCGGCAACAAATATCTGTGCTTGCATTGTCGTCAATTTAGGAAAAATCAGAGTTAGAGTAATTGAAAATTATCTGCCAGAAGAAGAAGACTTGACTGAGCCTGTCAATTGTGAATTCTTTGAGGGACTGACTGGGCTAAAATTCATCGAAGGGAATTTTGATTTCCGACTCAACGTAATCTTTAGCCCAAAGAGCTCAGGAGAGTTTATTGATGTGAGCAAATATCATTTCTCGCATACTATGCTATGTAATTTCACTATTACTATTTTTCTAATCAGAATTTCAGTATTGAAGTTGAAAAACTAATCCTTGGTTGGGAATACAAGGAAAAATCTCTAATTTCTTTAAAAAAATTATTGGATCGGAGGAGATCGGAAGTAGAAGAGGATATTTCTGGTGATGTCCTGAGGGAAAGTTGGATAGAGAAAGTCGAGCATGCTATACTCTGTCAATCCATTCCGAAGGTATATTCTGAATGAATTATATTTCTGGATTCTAATTTGAATTTTAACTTTCAGGAAATAAAATTCAGAATATTCGAAACGGAGTGTCAAATTACGGACGTTGAATCATCAACTGAGTTTGCATTTGAGTCAAAACTGGCCGGTTTATCCTTCACGTCAAAATGCCTTGTGGTAAATATAAATGGTTTAGATATGGTAAATTTCGAGTCTCAACTGGACCTTGGACTCATAAGAATCGAACCTGACCCTCACCAATATTTTTCAGTCGACCAATTATCAAATTATATAAAAGTACGTGTACTCCATGCCTCAAGTTAATTAATTTAATAGGTGAATGATTACAATTATTTTTTATTCTTAGCTCGCAAAACACAATTTGACGATTGATTTTGACATCTCAAACTTTTCTCTGAAAACTTATGAAAAGCTACTGTTGTTTTCAAAGGCCAAATTCTTATCAAACCTGGTTCTTGTGAGTTTGTTTAAATATCGTATTTCATTATTCTAATGCTAATTTTTCGACATGGTATTATTTATATTATTCAGATAAATCAATTTCCTAAGGGAGAACTTCGATTCCAAGAGGTTGTTAAATGCATTGACAAAATTACATTCGGAACGAGTCAGTTGGAAGTACAGTACAATGAGAAGAGTGGTTCAGCATCCAGTGTTTACTTTGAAGTTCAATGCAGGGATTTGAGTCGAATTTGGACAGAGGACAATTGCTCACTTGAAGTTGTTATAAAAAATTTGAAAACTGCCATGAAATATGTGGACGAAGGGGTCGTTTGCCCAATTGCTCTTGATTTGCTAGGTTTTCAGTTTAAAAGAGAACAAATTGGTGCTAAACTCTCTGGAAGCCGTGTGCAATGGGTACCACGAGTGGAAAAAATGTTGCAATTTATTCTTACGTTGAAGGGAAGCGATAATTCAGATCAGACAATTAGGACGTAAGTCTTCAACTCGGTCGTTTTCTTTAATCTTGCTTAAACGAATTTACTTTTTAATTTAGTGAAACTGTCGTCGAACGTGATAGACCTTATCTGAAAGGAATTAATGTTGAAGTATTTGATACAAAATTGTTGTACATGTCAGACAATAAACGTAAGTAATTTAAATTATTTATTT
Organism: Thalassaphorura encarpata; assembly: GCA_009869925.1. Lineage (NCBI taxonomy): Eukaryota > Metazoa > Arthropoda > Collembola > Poduromorpha > Onychiuridae > Thalassaphorura > Thalassaphorura encarpata. The sequence continues at coordinate 9,720 of WJEZ01000011.1, forward strand.
CTTAGCAATTCTGTTTTTATATTCAGTTTTTAAATTTTTAAAGTTTGCCTCAATGCGGACTTAACATCTCTCATTACTACAAGCGATCAACGGAATCGGACTATAAATGTAGAAAGGTTTGAAGTGTTCTCCTCATCGAGCTACAGTGATTGTGTAAGTATTCACTCCATTTCTTTTTTGTATTCATTCCAAAGTTCAACAATTTAATTCACATTTGTTTCTCAATTAGACACTCAATCCTTTGTTCACCATTCCGAAGTGTGATATTATTCTTAACAATACCGGACAATCCTCACGCGTTGAGCTGATTACAGATTCAGACATTGTGATATATTGGAGTCCTCTCCTACATAAGCAACTTGTGGACTTTAGAAATGGTGTCAAGAAACTTGTCAGTATTTTTAGCTCTGCTGGTAAGAATCGAGAACTTTTTGAACTTCATTTGGAGAGATTAAATATTGCAATGATCATTAATATTTTCTCTCCTGCAATTGCAATGCAGAGTCTCATAGTGAAGCAGATGGTCAAAGTTCTAGGACAACTTGCTTCAGATTCAAGAAAAATTTTACCTTGATAGCCAAGTTGGCTAAGAACCATTCTGTCGAATTTAATTTCGGTGAGGAAATATTTAAAAATTTTGAAGGCGAGGTCGTAAATTGAATTTTGATTGCATAATTGATTGACTTTATCAAATGCATTTTTCTTTAGATAATTGGACTGTTGAAAAAGGGCCGAATCATTTTGAGTGGACAGCAATTAATTCTATTGTCAGGTGTGACGGGACTCATGTCGTTGGGAATTTCCAGGACCTTAAGCTCTCTAAAAGCCCCAACAATTTGTCTTACACAACACAACAGAGACATTATTCTCGCCTGAGCCAAGAAGAGAATATTACTTGGTGAATAGCTTTGACCAGAATTTGTGCAAGAAATTAAAAATATATTCAAGTTTATTTTTTTCTCCAGGCTCGTAAATATTGCCAAAACGTCGCTCACATTCCCGTACGGCTACAATTTCGCATCAGCGTTCAACGAAGAATTTGTCACTTGCTTCAAGTGGTTGAAAAAATTACATTACACGCCAACCAAAGGTCCAATCGTGCCATGGGCTGACTTGTACATTAAAGTAAACTGAAAAATAAGTTTATAAGTTCAAAGCTTAATGGAATTTATACCTGTTTTAATGTTTATTTACTTTCAACAGCTTGAAACAATTCGCATTGAAGTTGGAGATGATCCCTTTGAAGTCAAATTACGAGATAATTTTGAATTACTTGAAGACGAACAGCTAGAAATAACCAAACGTAATCAAATCTTAGATGTAAAAATCAAGGAGCTCTACAAAACAAATTTCCTGTCGACTGTCAAAATCGAGGAGCTCAAAAAACAATTGGTTGAGAGAAGTGCGAATATTTATATCCAGAGATCTAAGAAGCTCTATAAGGTAGTACAATATGGAAGAAGTTTGTTGTTACCAAGTTTAGTATTATTGTAATTTTTCAAAACAATTTTGATTTTTATTTATAGGGTAAGCCTTCGAGGACTCATCTATTGTTGTGGGAGCTGACAGGAGTGCAAATTACATCCATGACTGATCCCACCATGTGCCATCCAGAGCAAGTAAAAAAACTCTTGCGAGAAATGGATCCAGACAGTCCTTGGCCGGCTGAAGATATCGAATTTACAACACTTTGGTGCCGTGCTATTTGTTTTGATGTGGACCGATGGCGAGTTCAGCTACGTGATTTCCCTCAGCCGTTAATGGATTCTTCAAACATTCACTTCTGGGGAAAGCTGGCAGCTGGAGAACAAATAGCGAATAGAAGAGGTGGGGCATGAGAGCCAATTTTCTTCCTCGTTAATTAGTTATCAACTAATTTTGAATTTTTTCATAGCCTTGAGAAGTTGTGAGGTTGAAGTCGGAGGGCCGTACAAATCGGAATATGTGGAGAGGAGCCTAAATGGACTCAAGTGGTACTATGATCTCAGTGGTGATATAGAAAGTCTAAGCTTCGCGTTTGGACCATGTTGGGAACCAGTCTTGGCTCAGTGCAATCTTGCATTTGAAAATATTTTTCCACCTGCGAAAGACCCAAGTCGACCTCTTCCATTTTGGGATAAAATCCGTCTACTATTTCATGGACGTCTTTACATGGCTGTTGATACCCTAACACATTTTCTTCATGCTTCTCTGGATCCTTATAACACGACTGAGGAAATGGAAGTAACTTGGAAAGACGTTGCAACTGCTTGGAACAATGGTGCCAATAGAAATGAAACTGAAATAAAGCTCAACATAGTTGAAAATATAATCAAATTCTATTAATATTTAGGAAAAATTATTTTTGATGGAAGTTTGGATATCTATGTGAGAACAGCGTCTAAATATGATGATGTCAGAATGATGCATTTACCAAATCTCAGATTGACATTCAAGTTAAATTGGGTGTGCTTGGCTGACCCGAATGATCATCACAGTGTTCAACTCTGTGCACCAGATAAATTACCCGAGTATTCAAGTAATCAGGAGCACGATTCTTACCGAGCCTTCCGATCTCAAAACCTCAACATGAACATTACCTTTGACACAAAAGTCCGAGACAAATTAGATGAAAAACCGTCAATTCCAACTGCTACGTTTTTTGGAAGTACCTTAAGGTATGACTTGGGATCAGAATTCAGATTGAATACGAGTATGAATTTGATAAAATGTACTTGCACAGGTGGTTCGAGAATTTGAAAATAATTTTGTCGGGTACAACAAGACCCACACGACGTGGAATATTGTTTAAAAATACCAGACCGAAAAAAATTCCTATCAGTAGGCACTACAAGAAGATACGGCTATCCGTTAGCATGAATTCTTTTCACATTTGCTATTGGGTCTCATTTTCGATGCAGAGTGGAGTGGAATTTATGTGTGGAAAGGTATCCAGTAGTTCAGGTACATTTTTGGTCATTATTCAATCACAATTTTTCATGCCTTGAACCTAGTGCATATTATGTTTACAAATTTTAGAACACATGCTGGCACTGCAATTAATCAATGATGGGCTGATCCATCGTCCAAAAGCAGATTGGAGTGTATTGTACGTCAATATGGAAGTGAACGAGTCCGAATTCTGGCTTCAATCTTGTGTTGCACAAGAGATAAATCATGAAGTATGTAGAATCTCAGATGGGATTAGATTTCCGATCAAATTACTTATGTTCCTTTATCTGCCTTTTCAGCTTCCTAATGCCAAAGCAATTGAAAAATTCTTTTTTATGCGACTTGACAAATTTTCTTACGGAAGAGAAGCTCTGACTCCTGTCCCAGCCGGAGAAGAAAATGAAGGAAATAAGTAAGTATTCAATTTTGCAACGAATTGAGTAACTAGTAGATAAGCTATGAACTATATGGCTTTGACAAATTTCAGGAGCGACACTCCTCAACATCGCCTTGTTCTGCATCAACTTAAGGGTGCCTGGACAAATAGTAATCGTGACGTTGCATTTGCACTTTTTGACTCATTCGTAAAAGTTCAGGTATATCATCATTATTAATAATTTTTCTACATTAGGAAAATTGAAAAACGAATTTTTATGTTATAATCAGCAACTGAGAAAGAATTTGTCGACCGAAGCTTTGAAAAGTTTTTTCAGTAAGCACGACGGTCCGACTGGAAGTCCACTGAAAAAAAGTAACGGGGATTCTAAGAAATCCAGAGGAAGCGAAGTTACTTCACCAAATACTACTGGACCGGTAAGCTTGGGTTAAATCTCTCAATTTTTAAATATTATCAAATAAAGCATTCCGTAATAAATTTCAACATAAATTTAATTTTACCGGAAACTTTATCAATTAAACAGAGCTGTAATAGCAGAAAGATATGATTTTTCGTTTTGCTCAGATTTCAAAATCCAGTGTGAGTTCTTCTCCCCTAACAATTCTACAAGGATCAAATGCAACTACGTCCTTACTAGAGAAATTAATTTCTGAGGCTGACAGTCGAGGAGTTGTATTCTCAGAGGACCTTACTGCTCCACTCCCACAGCAGAGTCTCCACGGTGTAGCTCAAAGTTCCCTTGATGATGTCATTCTTCATAAATGGCGAAGTAAATACAACAACATGCTAGTTTTTATGAATTTGTCAAATTAAAAAGGCGAATGGTAACCATAGTTCTCAATTCTTGACAGTTGAACTTGTGAATTGTCAAGTGTTAATGAAGGGCTGCGAAACACAAGGGTACGTGATTGTTAGTGCAGCCAAAGCTCACATACTACAAAGGATCCATAAGCCTGTATGGAAGCATGGAACACTTGTTCCAAAAACAACGTGGGTTGGAGCATCTGAAGGAATGCAATATTATGCCACCGTTTCACCTGGGGGTACTAGTACACCGGATGGTATGATTTCATTCCTCTTACTGCAAAACCCATATGAAAAGAAGTTGTTTCAAGCCGCACTCTTTTCTAGAACGCATTCTTTGGGTGACAGTAGAAAATATTGAAGAGAAAAGTAACACAACCATTTCGAGTGTGCCAGAAATGGTTGGTAGTGGACAAAGTGTGGGTGGAGTCGTTAGCGAAACGGTATGGAATATCGAGCTCACTTGTCATTGCAGCTTTCAGCTTTTTATTTACCTTTTAACATTCATAATAGACCAAGTCAACTTCATAATTTAGGTTGGAGAATCGTCTGACACTTCGGATGATGCCATTCAGCTTCAGAGGATTATATCAAGATGCAAGTGTGAATTCTTCTATACTACATTTGGTGAGACTGGAGTTGACAAGATTCCTTTGGGATTCCTTCCTGATATTCCGCCTGCTCCTCGGGATTTAGACCCATGGGATGAAGGGAACAAACCAGTTGAAGCTTTTACATTGATGCATTACGACTTGAATGTTTTTACTAATTCTCTTCAGGTACTTCATTTCTTTTTGAGATTTGGGAGAAAATTTTAAAAATCGTGTCCCCTTTTTCCAGTATGCAATGATAATGGATATAGTGAATAACCTGGTCCTTTTTGTTGACCCGAAAAGGAAAGAAGGGTTCGAGAAACTTCAACGACTTCGCTTTAAGTTGCAACTTCAGAGTACAGAAGCTCAACGTGGCCCGATTCAAGACCTTCAGAATCACCTGAGGTAAGACTAGGTTAATTTTTTAAATGAATTTTTGAAAAATTAATGGTTTTATACAACCTGTGCAGGAGTCTCGTAAATAATCTTCGACGTTTAGAAAAGGAGGCATATTCAACAAACAAACAAGTTTTAGAAGACCCGACTAATGACATCCTTAGAGCTCATAGGGACTCATTGGATCAACAGGTTTGTGATTGATAAATGTCCCAAACTAAGATTGGTTCCTATTGATTTGGACTAATGATTTTTGTTTCTGATTAGGTAAACGAATGCAAAGAATCTGTGGCTGCAAAAGGGGAAGAATTGCATATGATGATCATGTGCTATAAGGTTAGTCAATTTCAATTACAATTTTATTTTGTATTTTGAAGTTGATCTATAAATATAATTTTTTACAGGAAGCTAAACTAGCGGCCACACAGCGTTTGTCAAGAAAGCGAGACAATAAAGATGTATCATTGGTCAGAGTTTATGAAATATGCTTTAAACACGCACAATGGAGACTAACTCAAACAGATGGCCAGCTTGGAATTGCAGATTTAATCCTCAGCAACTTCTTGTAGGAAAATAATGTTTACCGTGAAAATAACATATTTAATTTCTTTTAATAAACATTTTGTAGATATACAAAGACTGCAAAGAGTGATGATTCCATAGAACATTTGAGTGAGCTCGGATACATTACTGTGACGAATCTTCTCCCCAATCAGATTTATAAAGATGTATTGAGTCCAACTCATATTCACGAAAGCATGCCAATAGATCGACAGGTGTGTATGCTAGAAGATCCTCTTTGATATTTCGATTGTATTTGAATTTTAGACACTTTTGTACTACGTTCATAAAAATTGTTGACCAATAATGATAACTTGTATTTCATTTCAGCGAACTCTGAGGGTATTTTGTCGGGATCGCCCACCGGTTGGAGGAATAGCAGTCAAGGAGCACTTTGAAATAAACATTGCCCCGATAACGATAGGTAACTTTTAATTCTATGAACTTGTATTTTCGTCTTGCCTAAGTTTGTATGAACAATTTGAACTTTTCATTGTCAAAAATAGGAATGACCTATCAGTTTTTCAAAACATTGTTCAAGTTTTGTTTCCCGGAGAAGGATCCAGAAAAACTGGATGATGACTCAGACAGCTTAGCAGATAATGTTTCTACTGGATCTGGTAGTGGATCTTGGCTACTGACTGGTGGATATGGATTGTCAAGTGTGCCTGGAGCATCATCTGCATCATCTGTTGGATCTGGAGTATCTATAGGAACTGGATTCACTGGTGCGACCGGATCTTCATCTTCAACCTTAGACTCACATAATTCCTTCGGCACTCTTCCTATCGGGAAAGCTAAGCCAAAGAAAGCGAAAAAGAAAGAATCAAAATTTTATGTTGCGATGAAGAAAGATGACGTGGAGAGGATGAAGGAGCGTGCAGACAAAAACATGCTCTTCATTTGTGTCAAAATTCCTGAGGTTCCTGTCAAAGTGAGCTATAAAGGAGAGAAGGATAAGAATATTGAAGATGTCCACGATGTACATATCACAATTCCAACGCTTGAATACAATAACATTACATGGACTTGGCTGGACTTTTTGGTTGCCGTTCGGAATCACAGTAAACGTGTCCTGTTGTCCCAGGTAATAAATTATAAGCCGTCATTTATGCCAGAAGATCAGATTAGTAATGATTTTCATTTAATTTGTAGGCAATTAAGCAAAAGCTTCAAATTTGGCCGAAAGTGAATCTAGGGACAACTGGGCCTCAAGAGGAGGACAAAGCAAAAATGTTACTCGGTTTACCGGTAAGGAGTGCTATTTTAGTAACCTTTGTTTCGGGTTCTCTACGATTTAATCATGTCTTCATTATATTATCCAGGTCGAGCCCAAAGGTCTCAAGAGGTCACTATTTCGATCTAAAAAATGATGGTACTATCTTGAAAGCGAAAACAAAAGGATATATTTTTAGCAAAGAAATGTGTTAGAGCAGTCTTAATATAGATAATTTAAAAGCATTTAATGTGACAATGTCCAGAAACTCGAACACAGAGCCATAATAATGATTAAGGTTAACCCTGTCGTAGTGATAACGCACAGAATTAACTCAGACCATACCGGTTTTAATAAACGCTTATTTTCGTAACAATTTTTGTTAAAGTAATAAATAAATCATTTATTAGTTTAGTATACTCCTAAACTAAGGCCAACTTCTTTTAGCAACTGTTCCCTTAAATTTTCGTCGAGCGTACAGACCAGTCACCAAAGTAGAGCTCTTGGGGTAAGCATTGATCCCGCCGAACATTGTATCAGTTTCTAGAACCAGAAATTTATTTTGTTGACATGAACTTCAATAATCATCCAAAGTAATTAATCACAATGTTTTACCTGGATTAAATCGTAATGGTTCTTTTTGAATGTGAAGATTTGGAGGCAAATCTTTTGTTCTGGCCAGCTCATCATAGGGAGTCGTGGTTTTAATTGGAGTATGATAAAATTGATCCACATCCCCTGAAAAATAGACCATAAACATTAAATAGTGAATTCCATATTGAGCATGTAAACAAAACTAACCGATAGTCTGAACCATGTACAACATTGAATTAGGTACAGCGTGCTGAAATTCCTCAAATGCTTTTGATAGTAGATCATATTTAAGACGAGAATCTGTGAGAGGATAAGACATGATATCACTTCCTTTACTTTTGAGGGTTGGAATCAGCGAATGAACTAAAGACATCAGCCTCTCCCTTGCATTTTCCGGAGGGTCATACGGCTTTTGGAATCGCAAGAACCTAAACCAAAATTAACACTTCTTTAAATGGAAGTACTCGCTAAATAAAGTGTACCTTAATATTATGCATACGATTTTGATTTTGGAGTGATTAATCATAATCATTTTGGAAACAATGGATAACCAGACTATATTTTCAATTGTAAAGTACAATGAGAAAATATTTTTCATTGTGAACATACCCTCTAGCTGTCAAAGAATTCACTTGTCCATCAAACTTGATTTCATGTCTGTTAGTTTCAGCCAAGTCTTCATCATGGACTAGAGTTCCGGAAACAGCTTTGTCAAATGAGAGTTTTTCAATTGGAACGATCGGCTCATGTTGAAAAGCAGGCTTGACGGGTTTTTGATATCTGACTTTGTATTTTCCAATTGACTCATTTAAAATCACTGATTTTGTCACCGCTGATTTGAATCGTTGGGAATTATGTAACTGTGAAATCCAAACATGAAAAAGAAATATTAGATCACATTGGTTTCGCATGTACCGAGTAATGGCAAATCTCGTGGTAGTAGGAATTGAATTTTTAGTTATTCATACTTTACGGTCAACGGTCCATCTATGTGTAAAGTACCTGTGCCCTGTGCCAGTATTTAGTTCAAAAAATAGAAACAAACATTCAAATTCATTGTGAAGCTTCCGTAAATAATCAATGTCAATGCCACAATGAATAATAAAAGTGAATTGTGTAACACCAACTGAAGAAACGTGAGTCACCGACCGGTCAGCCGGTGATTTATTTGACTGGGTGCCAATTTATACTCGAGTGCAAGTCCAGCTCCAGACAAAACAAAGTTTACTATTTCATTTCATTTCCTTATTGCTTAGTATCATTGTCCCTTCTAACTTGGTTCATTCATTATTGGCTAATGACCAAGAATTTTTAGTGCCAACACAACTACCATTGTATAGTTTAACTAGGAACTGAACTGAACCGACCTAGGACAACATGACCGTGGCCATGACTTAGTGGGACCGATTCCATATCATATCATTCATTCTCCAAATGTGTGTCATTCTAACTGTCCATCTCTTTATTTCTCATTCTCTTTATCTTTTTATGATTTCTTTATAGTTTTCAGATTTAACTATTTCAATTATTGGAGGATAGGGAACGGTTTTTCATAGTTCCGCATTGTCAATGCTTTCACCTGCTTGGGTGGCCCGCATTTCAACATACCCTTTCCCTATCCTACAGAATACATTAGATTTGAAGTCTGGTCCGCTGGATCCCTTCAATAGTCAGAAGAGATGAGCCCTTAACAGTGGCTTAACTTATAGTGAATTGTTGTGAAAAACACTTTTGATTTCAATTCGAAGATAAAACTGAAGAAAGAAAAAGAGAGATTGAAAGTGTTACTTACTTGAGTGTTTGGGATGAGGAAGATATTTTTGTGAGTGATTAGCTTGAGCATGATGGAAGGATGACCGGAGCAAGCGAGGAGCCGGGCCCTTGGGAAGAGAGCGGCGAAGGGTTGTGTGTACTTGAATATTCGGGGACTCGGTGTCGGTGTAAGTCCTCCGGTGTGTGGTGCAGTGTGTTGTTTGTTAAAGTGAGCGGGAATCTAGGAACTAGAGCTTAGACGAGTAGAGTACAGAAGGAGGAGACCAATAAGAGTGAAGGGAGGTCAGCGGCTCAGGGTGCTCAAACTCCCTGCACTCTCTTGTTGTCTCCCAAACCCTAGAGTACGGGTAAAAACCAACTTGAAAAAAATCTCTCCTTTGGCTCTTTTAGTTCTCCGTCGTCAGCCATCTTTGACGTCGCCATTGGAACTCAATTGAATTTTTACACAGGAGTCAAGATAGGTGAAAAATCTTATTCTAACACTGGACTCAGTGCATACTGGGACACTCATCCAAAAAAAGATAGAGTCTCTTTTCCATTTTGATCAAATTTGGATTGAATGACCCCAAAGCTTTCCCTCCGTAATAGTATAATCAAAAGGGGTCACTTCAGGTCAAAAATCCCCTAGTGTTTCAAAATAAGTTTTAGGATAGTGAAGTGCACTGTGTTCACTTAATTTTTAAAAAGTCAAAAAAAAAAGGTCAGTGTTGTTACTTCTAGAAATACAATCACAAGATTGACAAAGGCATAACCTATTCCCGGGTTAACTTGGGAATTTTGGAATTCTGTCAAGAGGTTCTGAACCGAACCAAAGGATTCCACTATCGTGACAAGAAAATGTCTAATCCTCAACTTGTCATCAAGATTCATCAAGTGAAGTTCCAACTTATAAAGCAAAGCAACATGATAGAATAACTAGTTACGATGCTAGTAAGCCGCCTGGATATTGGAACTTTTTTGACTCACCCTGATGGGTGAATTTGATTTATTCAAAACTGGACAAAGAATCATATTTACGTTCTGGTTCTTGATTGTGACGTGACGTTAGCATCATACCGAAAGTGTCCTTTTGTCAATTTTTGGATCTAAACATTTGATAAACTCATTTTCATATTTAGTTAAAAGGGAAAGTGAATGGACGTTGAAATTGATATAAATTCTGTCACTGCTGCATATTTGTATTTGTTAACCCTTTGGAAGGGTAAACTCCGGATAAAGCCGGGCGGGCACCAGAAGATCCGTTAGGATTCTTGAGTGACCGTCTTTTTCCGGAGCAATTTATCCTTGCCGAATTTAATCGTGCAAAATAATTGCTACAAACTTCCGTGGTGAAGAATCATGAAGATTTGTAGAACTACGAGAAGACCAATCGGTTTTAAAGGCCAAGTCCAATTGGAACAGGAGCGGTGAGGCAGGTGGGGTTAGACTACACAGCATGACTAACCCCAATAACGCCGCTTCTCTTGAGGATTGTCACTCCAATTTCTTTGCATTGGTAAGTCAAAAACTCATTATAAATGAATTTATTTAATAACATTATTTACAGCATTTGTTTTCAACGAGATGCAGTGTCAGGCAAAAGGAAAGGAAAGGGTTTCGGTTTTTGCTAGCAGTAGTAAAAATCAAAACAACATTGCATTATATTTCTGCACTCTCGGCAGAATTCCATTGAATTTTGATCCGCACTCCGCGACCGTGCTTCGTACATAAACTATAAACTCAACTCGTGGTGGTTCCCACACTCGCATCACGATTCATTCAGAATCTAAATGAAATTTAACCCTGGCTCACATGCTAGGCGGGAAAACTAATTACGTTATTTTATTACTGGCCATTCCAGTAGTTGCACGGATGAAAAGTTAAAAAGGCATTTGTGATTCCTTATTCAACATTCTGTCTGACGAGTTAAAATATGATGCAATGTTGGGTTCTCAATCAGAAATGAGTACGAACGAAGCAAGGAAATAATACTAATGCGCAAAATAGCTGCGAACTATGAAAAGATTGATTAAATAAAAAGAAATAACGATAATGATCAATCTGAGTGAGTTTGACGGTAAGAATATGTTCCAAAATCCCTAATTTGGCAGCATGTCTTAAAGATTTAGCATGTTTCAAAAGTTTTTAGGATTAACGAAGCAGCAAATACATTCGATTCCATTCTTGACATGCATGTGCATAGGGAACATGATTGACGAATATTCCTGAAAAGAGAATATAATTTCATTTATTTGAGTTGGTTTTGTTGAGATGCATGTCTCGTCTTAGAATAGTTTAGTCGCTATGATTTGCTACTTCAGCCAGCTAATATCTAATATTTTTGTATTATGGTTTTATTAATTCGTTAAAGCCTTTACAAGCACCGGCTTGCACGGCTTAGCAAATTTTTAGTCGCGATTTTAGTATTGTCACGCCACGCGAGTCAATTTTATGTATGTCGCTAATTTTACTTGTGAAATGTCTCCGTAATAATATACAGGTTATTAATACGGGTATACGGGAGTAGCGAGATAGGACGTGATGATGATATGTACAATAATGAAATTCATTTACTTTTTCTAATAATTTTATTCCATTCTAGTTGCACGAACAAGCGCAATATGGGGTTGAGTCTGAAGTGTAAAGCGTTGAATAAAGGATAATAAGATACTTCATTTCATTTCACACTTACAGAGGTCCAGGTTATTAAATTCATTTAATAATTGGGATTTTGGGATTTTGTGTTCAGTTTGAGGGCTTGATACTAAAACAATTCTCTTGCGTAAAAACGTGCCTCTCCTCCTACTGATGGTAAATAATACTACTCGGGTGTTTCTTCCAAATTTTAATGCAGGGGATTAAGGTACTAAGGCATTGATAGGATAAAGTTATTGGGAAAATTTATTTTAATTAGTAATTTAATTTACTTTAAGTACGCTATTTTAATTACGTATAAGTCGTGAATGAATACATGTCGTACATTCGACATTCACACTAAAGCAAAGATATAGTTAAGTTAAGTATTCAAAACAAAAACACTACCGATTATAAGTTTATCTGGTACCCGCTCTTGAGACCGTAATCCGTTATCAGTTTTGCATATTATATACAATATTTCGACAAGATTGGCATTGAATTATTTCATTCGTCCTGCTCTGAATTGTTACGAAACGCTAATAGTTATCAGAGATCTTCCACAAAATTGGACGGAGTAATAACTTCGTTTAATAAAATCGTTTCGTTAATAAATTCGCAGATTTTATTTTTATCAGACTCGAGTCATGATTTGGTTGATTAAAATGAAATGCATATGCAGTGCAGCCAAAATCTGGATATTCATTCAATACAATAGGAGTATAACAGCAAAAGTACCATGTGATTTGTTGTCTTAGACTGAACTTATAACGCAAACTAAAATCTAATCATTTGATATTGTGTGAATATATGGTATAATTTTTCTTACGTTCCTGTCATTAATACATTTACGACTTCTGCTTGTGTTCTAAGGATTTGTGGCGTATTACTTGATACTTCCACAAGTGCGCCTTAGTTGTTCATTTGACAAACATGCAGTCATGAATGAATTCAAAATGAGTGTAGGTTGCAAAAGTGAAAAAGTAGGACACACATTTTTGCAAGGATACTCACCAACCTACACTCAAGTGTTACATTGCTTAGGTCGTCTTAATCGTTTCTGTCGTTCTTAACCCATCCTAACTAATGCATCTCTTCTAAACCAAGGCACCAAGGAAAATATTTTCTAATGATATAGTTCAAAGAGGCATTCGTTCATTCAATTAATTTATTCAACGAGAGGCCAAACTAATTCAATCGAAATAATATAAATTGGATATTCTTGAAAGTCTAGACGGAGCGTATTAAAAATTTCACCGTATTTACTTTTCATGCGGAAGAGAGCAAATTTTGGACTATAAATAAACATACAAGATGAGTTTGATATAAGACAACAAAAGGATCAATCATTAAAAGTGTAAAACAATAATATTTAGATTATTCCTTCAGGCAGTACTGACTCGGTTCCACATGCTTCTGTTGATTGAGAAGTTTATAGTTTATCAAAGCTAATTTGATAGATATATGTAAACATACGCCCACTTCGATCGTCTGCAAGACAAATGAAATGAAACTTGACTTATTTTGCTCAGGCCAATGAAAATGACAGGTGACGAGAATAAGAATAGCTAGATTAGAACGTTCTTCTGGTTGCTGACATGTCAGGTAATCTCTAAAATGATTCAGCAAAAAATATTCTAGTTTGCGAATGTATATTGTGACCAGAATATAAACTGTATTTTGTACGCTTCACATTGATTATTCACGATTTCCTTCATCATGACACTGAACGCGACACCGGTCTGATTCTAAAAGCAAGCAATTAACCCTAACAAGCAACCATGTTATAAAAGTATTGCTATTTCCCCACGTGCGTCTATTTAAGTTCATGGTTGCGGATTTTATGTCATTGCGTTTATAAGGCACGATGTCATGATGATGCCAAGTTCAGGCATTGACCCAGAATCAGGGAAATTGTTTATGATACCGATTCTGGATGAGGTCAAGTTCCAGTAAAGTGGATGTAGACTTGTTAATACGAAATGAATCTGTTTGATCAATTTCACCTTCAATGGGACTTCACTTGTAAAGGTTAGGTATTGGATGCCCATTTGAGTTCAAGTCAGTCGAATGAAGTAGCCATGTCACAATGTCATTGTTTTGAACAATACAATTATTTTTAGACCAGGATGAGCAAAACGGGTACTATACCAAGGTAACTGCATTCCAATTTCGAACTGGAACTTCCTTTAGTCCTACATCATTCTCCCTCGTCAAAAAATATGAATATATTTGGCATTTGGGTGATTACGGTTTCTTGGAGTTGTTTATGTCATAATATTTGTAAGACTTGTCGAATTGAGTCATTCTTGAAATGTCGGTTGTATACAATAAAATGAGTGGAAGTGCAATTTGACGTTTTTATTGTTTAGCCTTATCAATTTAAGAAACAGACACTTCCATTTTTACACCATTGGATCAAGAAAGGAATTTGATGTCAAATGATTCACGGATGAAGAACGTCGGATGAGTTCAAGGGAGGAAGGTCGTTAATTCAACATTCGGATTTTATCTTTCTATGCCTTATCTTATTCTTTTCTGCTTTAAATGTGTAGTGTAGAAAATTCATTTGTTTTGTGTTGTGTTGCTTATACTTATTTGAACTAGTGATGTTTAGTCTTTGAATTTTGGAATATATACACATTACCCCCAATTGTAATTTTATGATATTAAGTTTCCTAAATTCAACCCGGTTGACTACACTAGGTAGTATAAAGGCATTTAGAATTGTAAAATGGGTCTCAATGTGCTTTAATAAGGCATACATTAGATATTCCGATTAGTTAATTCGTGTGACTTAAGATTAGCATTGCTGCTTAAAAAATGCATGATTGCCAATAGTCGCTTCAGTTCAATGGTAAAAAATTAATGCTAAATTAACACAACATTGCTTTTATGAACTAACACTGTGTTTTTATATCAAATGCATGAGTCGAAATAATTGTCGAACACATGGAGGTCACAATTCTTCGCACATTTTAATTACTTCCCTGATATGAAACACAGTAAGTCTTAAAGCTCTAATTAAATGTGTAAATCATAACAGTGCATGAGTTTTTTTGACAGACTAACCGACAAAGAGATAGCGAAGCAAGAATTGTGGCCTCCCAAAAAATCGAAACGCTTCGCGAGTGCGCAATATTTGGGAAATTAATTTGGGGCTACTTTCTTACGATAACACTTTCGCGATATTCATTAAATGTGCTTGATTTCAGACTGACTTGTGCGGCATTAAATGGCGCCGTTTAGTTTCCGACGGAATCTTGGGGTCAGCATCCCTCCATCACTCGTGTGGACCACTAGATGATCCTGTGTTATCCTCTTATGCCAAATGCCTTGCCGCGGACGTTTTGTGTGTTTGGCGTCGCTGTCCAAACTCCAAGTCAGCAACACCTCAGACTCCACAAGACCCATTTCACCCTGGGGTACCACCGCAAAATCATTTCATGCACCAAAATTCACAACACACACCACCAGGCCCATCGAATCAAATGCCTCCTCATATGACACCTCATATGATGCCACAGCATTTGGGTCCCCTGGGGATGGGTTCTGGACACATGGGATCCCATCATATCCCACCACCATACTCGCCTATTTCTTCTTCTCATGGAATGCCTCCTCAGCCTTCCCCCATGCACCCCTCTTTTTACAATAATAATCCAACCCTTAATGGTCCAAAAGAATTATGGATATTCTGGTATGGAGAAGATCCAGAACTTACCGGTTTAGTTAATCCTCAATTACTGAAATCAGGTGAGACTTCAAGTAAACAGAAAACCCATTCGGGTTAGACTGAGACCGAATAAGAGGCATTCTCAGCTACGCTTAGCTGAATTCAACAACTCCTGGAATCTATGGTCCATCCTCCTCCTACTCAACTGAGTTAACATTTTTAGTTTTTACCTTCCAGTCACAGCTACCACCGTTCAATTTTTGACTTGATGATTCACGAAATTAAATATTGCTATCCATCATTTTTCTCGTATTCATACTTCTTGCTAGATTTTTTCAATGATTATTTCGGTTACAGGTTAATATGAAATTAAGGCAAGCATTCAATGTTAATAATACTCATTTAAAGATTTCCTTAAATTACAATTTTCATTCATGTAAATATTAGATGAAATGATAGAATGTAGAGAAAGCTGTGTTTGTCGTGTTTCTAGTGCTGGAACTCCTACTTTTAAAAAATTCATGAGTACAATTCTCCATACTTAAAAAAAGACAGTAGAAAGGAATGAATTGGTGGGATAGAAAAAGTAAGGGGCCCAAACTCTGTTAGTAACAACTTGCAAAGTTGAAGAGATTTGCCTAAAGTGAGCATGTTCTGTTCCACGAGTAGCTTTGGCTTTGGTGCCTACCGATGAAATCGAGAAAAGCAAGCGTCGAAAGACGTAAAGAATCTATTGATCCAAGTAAGGAACACACTCCAGAGTAGTCTTCGTGGAGGAAAGATAGTCAGCTCGCCCTCCTTTCCTTCCAGAGGAATGCATTGCTTGTTATGGAATTGCATCCCAAGGAAGGCAGGAAATTCTATCAGAACATTTCGGGATACGAACACGCTCCATTTGTATATATGCGGTGAACTTTCCTCGATCTAATTCTGACTTTATTGCCTCCGTATTCTTTATTTACATTTGCGGCAGTAGAGCCAACCAGCCTTTCAAGAGCAAATCAAGGTGGTCCAGTCCAAATACTTAAAAAATGCAATCACCGATTTTTCAGTTATTATTTCTGCAGCTAAAATTATTGTACATGTTGAAACGCTACTGTGAATAACAGCGTGAAATGCGATAAATTATTCAGAGCTAATTTTCCTGTAGACAAGGACTATCCAATTTGATAAATGTATGAAATCGTTGGGTTATGCCACTTTGCCGGTGTAAATAAATCCCCTGAAAATATTGCATCTACTTTTAATGTCGTATAAATTCTTTAATAATAGTAATTTGGGCAGTTCTGATTCCTGTGTTTAAGCTTTAATTCCTGAGAATTGTAACTGATGGGTGTAAATAATTTCATGTAATCTGTAAAAAGTCTTCTAGTTAATTGTCATATTGATTTAGAAAAGAATTAATGAAGCAAACGCGTTATGCGAAAATACAGTTATTAAGCTTCGAACTAAGCCTTGAATTATTCTCTCTAAACTCAGGTTGCTTTGGTTTATCTGAAAATGAAGCTTAATTGTAAAGGTGAAGGGACATAAAAATTTCTGAAGTACCGTTGAGATGTATAGTGTTTGAATTCGCTTCAATGAGTTTAAAGTAGTATTATCCTATTAGGCACTTCTTATTCGGATCTCACTTCTCAAAATTATTAATGCAACTTCCATTCAAATTAAATTTCGTTATTAATTTTTCAGAGGCTGATCAAGGTTCTTGGGAAAGCGGATTGTCGTACGAGTGCAGGACATTATTATTTAAGGCTCTACATAATTTAATAGAAAGGTGAGTTTTCACTATGTTGTAAAAATTGCATCTAATAGTGCCAAATTTGGGACGTATTGCTAAGTTAAACAATGTTTTTTGTCATTCATAGATGTTTGTTAGCTCGAGATTTTGTACGAATAGGTAAATGGTTTATTCAACCCTCTGACGACAACCAAAAGCAAGGTGTCAAACAGTAAGTTCGTTCTCATTAAATCTAAAAGGAATTTTCATTCAATTTTAAATTATTTTAAAGCATTCTACAAAATAAGTACAAGTTTTACGATTTTTTTGCAGTTTCCCGATGCAAGTATCGTTTTCCTTTGCATATTTTGTTCATGGGGAAAGTACAGTTTGTATGAGCGTGGACGTTCGACAACATCCAGCTGTTCGGAGGGTAGGGAAGCAACACCTTGCTGCTGGCTTATCTCATCATAACATGCCAGGTTCGTCTAATATTATTTGATATTATATATTTCACAATGCAGCTGAAATGTTTGAAATTCAGAATTAAAAGACAAATTACTAATGAATTTTAATCTCTTTAGTAATCCTCGCCCCACATGGTCTGGCGGGAACACTCACCGGAGGAGGATGTCGACTGAGTGATCCGGCAACCCCAAAAATATTGGAAGAATGGAAACATTTTTATCCCGTAGAAGCAGCCCTGAAAAGTTCACTCTACGATACCACACTGCCTGGTGGTCCTCATTCCTCACCCCGTCAAATAAATCCACAAGTGCATACTTCACCAACATCAGGTATTCCTCCAGTATTGGAAGTCCTAGTAGGAGGAGTTCGTATGAGATATCCATCTTGCTACGTTCTCTGTTCTGAAGAGGACTTCCCTCGCATTCCTGAACCTACCCCGCAGCTATCCTCAGCAATAACAAAGAGTCGGAGTGGGTCAATGGAAATTGTAGAGGCCACAAACACTCACTCTGCAATATCCCCACTCAAACCTCTCGGACTAGCGAATTATCAACCAGAGGTGATTTAATCTTGATTTGATTCAAATGGAATAATTTGGTATAACTATTTTACATGTTATTTGGGATTATCTTTGACAGGTCAAACGTGTTGAAGCGCTTTTACCAGAGCGGGTCTGGCAGGAAAATGTACTTTGTTCTTCCAAAGCAACAAATGAATCCAACGGAGTCAATAATCCAAACTCAATCTCAGCGGCAGACACTTTTAATTATACAAATTCTGATAGTGGGAGTTTATGGGATTTTACAGATCCAACAAAGAAGACGGTTTGCACTTGCTCAAAGTGAGTTGATTTTGGCTTAATATTTTGACCATTTTGTGCAGAAATCAAGTTTGAATTATGCAGATTCCTCAGTATTTGAAAGTTAATGTTTAGCTGTATTAGTTTGTGATTAGAGAATTTAATTTAATTTGTTTAGTTTTATTTTATTTTGAACTTTTATTTTGGTTGGGAAACAGATGTAAGCGTTTGTCGGGATCGAGAATGAGTCACGGTCTTGGCAGCAATACGATGAGTAGTCAAAGTACAAAGGCCAAAATAAGGCGGAATACGTTCCACAAAAGGAATCCCCAACAAATGTCTCAGGCGAACAACTGGTCTAAGTTGTGGGACTTGGCCGAAGACACCTCGGCAATCAACTCAAATAATTCTCAGTCCACTTCCGGTTCCAAAGGAACTGACAATCAGAACCACAACCTCCATAATCACACTTCAACGAACAGGTTAGTGATTACCGTCATTCGGAAATCACTCCTAAACCTTATCGGGGAAGATCTTTTAAAATGAAACATTCATTTAACACCGTTTCATTTTTAATTCAGTGTTACTAACATGCATAAATATTTGGTTCACATAAATCTATCTGTCTGACTTATTTGACTCACTGGAGATCCAGACCAAGACTCTTGGGACATTTGCTAGCGTATGCTTTATCTGCATGAGCTTTTCTGATATCATCTTCTGTCTATTCGGCTCTTCTGTTGAATTATTCTGTCAAATATTTGATGTACAATAATTCATTTAAATTGTGTTCTAGGCCTAGTGGAACTCCAGGAACACCATTAGGAGGCCCAGCTTCATACAAAGCTCGATCAGGGACCGGAGATTGTCCCGGAGCCTCTCCTGCGTCGATAGCACCATCACCATTACCGACTCTACGATCTCAGCCTCCTTCAATCCAACAAATCGATACCCCTTCCGTTCCTCTTTTAAGTCCACCGATAGTAAATGGCAATGATAAATTGACTGACCCTATGCAAGAACACCTGACAGCCAAGACTGGGTTCAATAATCAAACAGTAAGAATTCTAACATATTTTTTGGTTCCTTTATATTTTATCTTGTGAAATATTCACCAACAATCTTTTTAATTCTTTTTAGGTTTTTTCACCAAATTGCGTTGAAGGTGCTAAGACTAATGGGTTGGAGAATTCAACAACAAATTGCATCTCTTTGATGAATTCTTCGAAAGAATACGAGTGTATGAATAATTATGTAGAAAACCGTGACCCATCTGAAAGACTTGGTCTAAAGCGCCCAGCGCTGCCTTGGAAGGAGTATGAATCTCTACTAGACGAAGAATGCTCTGATCGGCCGTCAGATACGATTTATGACTACACCGTCATGGAAGCGTGGTAAATAATATTTAATTCCTTACCTATATTTTTGTATTCAGCCAAAAGTAGTGAACTTAATTTTTCATTCGTTCTATTAGGCTTAATTATCCGGTCAAGAAATCAAGAGGAAATGATGGACGCAAGGAAACTTCACCTTACAGTTGGGGACTGGGAATGAAGAAACTCTCTGAGAGGGGAATTCGGTTGCCAAACGGACTTCATGATCGGTCATCCAGAACGGGAAATGATCCGTATGAGTTTGACGATGAAAATCATGTAAGCCAGTCTGTCACCATGGATGGTTTCAAGCGAAAGGATGGGAAAGTAAGTTTTAGATGATTTCTGGAGCGTGGATATGTTGGTAATACTTGTTATTACGAAATTATTAATGTTATGATTAAATTTTGCACAGGATGATGAGAAGATACATTCTGAGCCATTGATTGAAACCAAAGTATCGGGCGATTTGTTCACCAGTGCTGGACTTCAACCATCTTATAGCGATCTGGATGAAATATTTGAAAACTCGGATACTTCGAATGACGAACCAGTAAGTGGATTTTCTGAAATAGTCAGTTCAGCTGTTAATTAACCGATTAAGTTCTGATTATTAAAAATCATTATTTTACAGTTTCAGGTTCCGTCATCCCCTGGCTCTGACAAGCCAACGAGTGGAATGGATGATCTTGGGAATTCCATGGGTTTAGGATGCAATAATAAACATAAGCCAGTTCACGGACTTTCCGAGTTGACAAAAATGTTTCCTACTCCACCATCTCATGAACATAATCCGATTTCTTCTCCATGTGGCCTTCAGCCAGATACCCCATCTATGATGGATGGAATTTCAGAGTCTATGAATCATACGACGTTTAATAATCGTCGTATTCAAGACATTTACTCTGGAGGATTAAGTAGCCCACCTGATGAGCCAAGTGACGTACGATTGGACCCCATCACTTATTTTGTCAAAAATGGTCCCGTACTCCCCACTAAAACTTGTTCTCCAGATTGGTCTTTTGTTTACAAACCTGTGAGTGTTTGTAAAATGCTTGGATCTTCCAAGTACGCCCCATTGCCAACTCTACCGAGTCAGCAGTACCCACCCCTGAATCTGCCGCCAAGTCCGTACAAACCATCGTGGCAATATCCTTGCTCACCTCCTCATCATCTTCCTCCTCCAACACCAACTCATCAAGTCCCTCATCATCACCCTGTTTGTATGGGTCCTTCCATGCCTGCACAAATCCAACAACTTCGACCTGGTCTTTCCCCAATCTCTCCAGTCCCAAATCCAACCAGAGGTAAAGTTTGATAAAATTAAATTTAATATGAGCAAAGTCTCTTAAAAGTTGTATTTTATTGTGTTTTAGGACCTATGAGTCCACAGCCCGGAAATATGTACCTGAAACAAGGATCACATGGGGGTTCCATGGTTCCGCACAGCTATGGGCCACATGGCCAACACATGCAGCAACACCCTCATCATCACACTGGACACATGTATGGGACCCGTGGGCTGGAAGCCCATGCTTTGGTTGTTAATCTCTCCCTCTCAGACTCCGTCATCAACTTATTCAGAGACCACAACTTTGACAGTTGTACAATGTGTGTCTGTAATGCTGGGAATAGAGTTGTTGGGAATATACGTGGCTCAGAGGTGGGTCTCTACATTCCGGATCCAAATCCTGAAGAGGAAGATCGTGTCCGGTGCAACTGTGGCTTCAGTGCAAGTGTTAATAGGAGGTAAATACAAACTCATATTTTAAATATTTCCTGTGAAGAATAATTCAAAAGATTTGTGATGACATATTTTGATACAAATTATAATTCAATTTGTTTGTCATTATTTAGATTGGCCTACCGATCTGGTTTATTTTACGAAGATGAATATGAAATAACAACTCCTGCCTTAGCCTCTATGGTTCTACTTAACGATGAGTGGTACGAGAAGAAGAAACCATCTTTGCTTTTCCTTGACCCAAAGAACTGCAACCAACCTGCCTCAACCGATAAAGATATTAGTGCAGCATCCGCAATTGTGGATACGATACCACCGTACCTTCTTGAATTGCTACGAGAACAATGCTTACTGCTCTTTGGAACTAATGCAAGTTCAAGGTTCACTGGGGATGTTGTCCCTAGGTATGAATTTTTTTGAAGTGCATGATTCTTTGAATTTAGAACATTTGTGTATCATTTGAATGTTTCTATTTTAGATGGACGGAGAAAAATCACAACCTCTTAGACTACTTGGATGGAAATCGTGCAGCTCTTACAGCTCTGGAGCATGGACGGACTGTTATGATTGAAGCCAGTGGACGAAGCCATTACAATCGAATGGCTGAGGATGCCCTTCCCCTTAAACCCAACCAAGCTTTTATGCACAAATGGCCTTACCTCTGGGCAAGGGGTTCCCAATCAAGTCAGGTTGGTTCAGAATAACGATGTCTTTATGTTGAGTCCAATTTGGAATTTTTACTCAGACTAATATCATTTTTGATTCTTAGGAGGTAATGCAAGTCATGAGAGCCTTATTGCCTTTGCTCCAAGATGCGGTACATGTCAAGGCATGGGACGCTCAATACAATGTGTCGGGACCACTGACTTGGAGACAATTTCACCGTCTCGCTGGAAGAGGTAAGTAAATTGGGAAATGAAGTGAGTACGAATATTTAACTAAACCATTGTTTTGTATGAAATTAGGTACGGATGACCGTTGTGAGCCACAGCCAATTCCATCCCTTCTGGTCGGCTCTGAAAAGGATTGGGTAGCCGTCAGTCCCCTAGCTATTAAATTTTGGGAGAAACTACCTCTTGAACCTTATGCGTATCCCCGTGATGTTGCTTACTTTGTTGTTGCTCCAGAAAATGATTTTGTCCTACAAAAAGTTCGAACTTTCTTTCGTGAGCTTTCCTCTATGTATGAGATATGTCAGATGGGGCGACATTATGCAATTTCACATATTGCAAGAAGTGGAATTCTTCAAGTCGGGCGCAATGCAGCCAACAACCTTGCCGCTGAGCCTGTCGATGAATGGTTCACAAATCTTCCAGATATTCCGACGTCAGGGACTCTCAAATTATATGCTCAGGTGTGTCGGCACTACTTGGTTCCTCAGTTGGTTCAAATTTCTTTGGATCAAAGTTTGCTTGAGCCAACAAATAATAATTCGTCCCAATACCCACGAGCACCACCAGCGGCTCAGGAAAGACCAGCACCATCACCTAAAATGCCACCACCCAATTCTGAAACAACGATTCTAACTAATGCAACCACTTCTCAGGGTCCACCAACTCCAAAGAACGAAAATGGTTAGAATATAATACAATAGTATTTATTTCTTAATAATAGTCAATCCAAAGGAAAAGGAAACTAATTGTAAGGTAATTTTTAGCCGTGACAGTTAATTCAGAAACTGACACAACGACGAGGGAAACAGGAACGCAAGAACCTGTCGACGATGATGAAAGAGATCCTCCAGCAATTGTGATATACCTTGTTGAGCCTTTTGGTTTCGGGTCTGATAACAAAGATTTACACAGGTAAACTATCGAGTTCATATATCCAATTGCAGAGTATGAGTTTTTGAGTTTATTCGTAATGTGATTGAATATAGGATGGCAAGTCTGGGTTTGCTCCGGTGTTATACTTCAATTCTTGATTACATACCAGAAAATATTCGGAACAACGTAACTCTACAGGTGAGCCAATGCAAACGGATTGGACATTTCGTCACTCGGCTATAAATGGGATGTTTTTAATAATTGTTTTTTTCTAGATTATATCACTGGAGGACATAATGAACTTAGGGAATAGTGCGTTAGATTGTAAAGTAAGAAATGACCAAATGAGGTCTATTGCCTTGTCCGTTTATTCACAATGCCGGAGACTCTTATTACACCAAAACACTGTAAAGTCATTGACAGGGTTTGGCCCTGCAGCAGCAGCAGAATTGTTCCTGAAAACCAAAGATGTAAGTTTTACAATTGAAAGTGATTTAAACATTTAGTTATAGCTATTTTAGAAACTAAATTATATTTTTTACACAATTTTAGGAAAAGAAGAAAGGGGCGTATAGACTTTATACCCCTCCATATGTTCTTGCTCCAATTAAGGAAAAGGTAACCGAAGGAGTGGAATGGCTCGGTGGCCTTCAGTCAATCGGTGGGATGGTGAGCAGTGGAAACTCGTCGACTAGTGTGGCCTCAGTCATTCCGACTTCCTCTTCAGTCCTTTATGTGGCTTATTGCATTTCCGAAGATCATCGTTGGCTCTTAGCCTCTGCCACTGATGACCGAGGAGAGTTGTTGGAGACTACAACTATCAGTATTTACGTACCAAATCGATCAAAGAGAAGAAAAGCATCAGCGAGAAAACATGGGCTTCAGAAATTAATGGATTTTATTCTTGGGATAATTTCAACGGGAGTTCAACCGTGGAGATTAGTTGTAGGACGATTGGGAAGAGTAGGTCATGGTGAATTGGAAAGTTGGAGCACGCTGCTAAGTCGAAAGAGTTTACTCAGAGCGTCTAATCAATTGAAAGATGCTTGTAGGCAATGTGGACTTCAGTATCCTGTCGATACCCCTTGTGTACTATCGGCTTGTCTAGTTTCCCTTGAACCGGACAGTTGCTTAAGGCTTATGTCAGATCAATTTACACCGGATGAAAGATTTGGGGCTACACCAGGATCATGTACACTTTCAACACCTCAAGATGTCTCTTGCTCTCATGTGTTGGTCTTTCCCACATCTGCAACAACTCAGGTAAATTATTATTCATTTTGAAGTTTGATGCATTGATTTTTATACAATTCTAAATGGATTTCTCTTTTGTACAGTCGTCTCAAACAGCCTTCCAGGAACAGCATATTAATTGTCCAGACATAAATGACGACGATTTGCTTTTCAATCCGAATGAGGACATGATTGACGTTGATGGGATGCAGGTATGCCCTTCGTAATTGAACTTAGAGTGATTCAGATGTACTCATTTTGACACTTTTATTTATAGGATCTACAACTGGGCGATCTGTTCACAAACTGGGAAGAAGGTCCTGGAGTGACGAGTCCTGTGGGCAGTCCTAGAAGGGATTCTGCTTCTCAACCCGGAAGTCCTGGAGCGCCGCTGGGAGGTCGACAATCTCCTTTTCAAGGAGTCGGACAGAATCGGGTAAGCTAAAGCGCGTAAAGCTTCAACCCGAAATACCTAACGAAAAACTGAGAATTGTACATGATGACTGCATAGTTCAGCTGAGAATTCTGATGACTACTTGTAGCATAGTCTTTCGCTCCTATCTGATAACAATTATCTCAACATTCCTATTTTCATTGCGTTTGACTTGTCGATAATTTACAAAATGACTATAAGAGATTAATATTTTTTTCTCAGAATGGTGGACGAGGTGATGGATCTGATGAATTGGGAACTCTTCTCCAACAACCACTTGCATTGGGCTACTTGGTATCAACTGCTCCTTCGGGTCAACTTCCACCTTGGTTTTGGGCCTCTTGTCCGCAAAGAGCAGTAGAGAAAGGAAGTGGGGTATTCTTGAAATCAGCTCTTCATCTGCACTCACACAGTGTTCTTCATAACATTGACGATATTCTCCAGCATCAGTCGTCCGCTAAGCAACATCCTCTTGACTCGCAATTCACAACGGATGTTCTAAGGTAAAGAATTGAAAAATAATTTTGACTCTACAGGATAAAAAACCTAAGAAAATATACTAATATTTTTATTCGTTTTTTGATCAGGTTTGTCCTGGAAGGATACAATGCGCTGTCCTGGTTGTGTTTAGATCCGGCAACCCACGATCGAAAATCCTGCCTTCCTATTCATATACAAAAGTTACTGCAACTCTACTATACGGTGTCAGCACTCCTCTAAGACAAAGGGATTCATTTCTGCTGCTTCGACTCGAGAGCAAATGTGTGTGACTACGTTGTCATTAAGCCAGGTTTCGGGTCCAGGGGAAGTTGCCTTTTCAAGGGCGAGATGGATAGGACGGCGTCCTCAAAATAATGTTTTCCTGGGAAGAAGACTACCAGGATGGAATAAGCGAATGAACGGATGATGAAGAGAATGAAGAGTCTTCCAACGATAATTATTGTTCAGTGAGGTGAATTGAATGGCGGTACACTAAGCTAGGCAAGTGAGAGTCGATCTGATTTGATTTATTATTTAGTCATTAATACTTAATTTAAGGATCATTGAATCTTAAGCGGTGACTTTGGGTATTTTTATCATGCGCTGTTTTTGTATTACCATTTGGGTATACAAATCTACGCGATTTTGCTTGGCATTAGAAATTAATTTTTGCATTTTAAATGCAATGTGATTCATTGTTTCAATCTCATTTTTCAATTATGATTTTAAACCTTATAAAGGTTAGTATTTTTTGCCTTGATTGCCCGGTTTTAACATCAGTTACGTAGTTTTTCTGTGATTTTCTCATTTATTTGAATGAGCTACGCTATGATGGTTATAAGGCTGACAATTCCTGGAGTTGGGAATCACAATTTGTAGAATATGTGGTCTCATTTCATCACATGTCCCTTCAAGTACCTGAACCCATTTCCACCTAGTAATATGTGAGAGAGTCTGACCGTCAATTCTACTTAAATATCTATTAAGTCAGTCCAGCCGTACCTCGACCTCAAATTAGCCGCAGTCGCCTTTCGTGCCCTAAAAATCCTATTTTATCACCACCGATTTAGCGTTTGTGATAATGGCATTTCAGTCATCCGAATGCATGCATGGCTCATTTAAATTTTGTTTGTTAGTTCACGTCCTCTTAAGTGTTACTAACTTAGTATTGTCGTATGGTTTAAAGATGTTTAACATCAGTTTACAGAAACCACTGAATGCATGCATGGCTCATTTAAATTTTGTTTGTTAGTTCACGTCCTCTTAAGTGTTACTAACTTAGTATTGTCGTATGGTTTAAAGATGTTTAACATCAGTTTACAGAAAGCTCTATTTTAATTCATGTTGACTTTGATCAGACATGATGGCATTCATTTATTTGTTCCTAATTTATAGCGCTACCACGTAATGTAAATCAGAATCACGGGTAAAATGCGAGTTATTATATTTTTCACTGGTTTCAGTCAAATAAATTTAATGTTGAGACCACCACAATACAATTTCCAAACGCTCTATAACTTTAGTTTAGTATTGCAAAAAGATTCCCACAAAGAACAAAATGAATGAATGTACAATAAGGAACAAGAATTTTATGGACTTCAATATTTCACCCATTGCTAATATCGGAAAGAACCTTGTGTCTAAAACACGGACGATTCAATTTTCGTCAGAATTGCTTCAAATTTTGCAGAGTTCGCTGAGACACTCTCGCATAGGGTTTAATTAAGAGATTTTTCTCTAAAATCTCAATCTTCACCTCTGATGGTCAGGAAAAGTCATGATACAAAATCCCTGATGACCCCACCCAAATGGGGTGTCGTTGGTAAGCCAGGGTCCTCCTGAACTCAAATATACAAGATATAGGTTCGGGTGACTTCAAATGAGATCTCAGCACAAGCAGAGGTCACATTTAAGGCCACCCGAACCTAAATCTTTTATATATGAGTTGGATGACCCATGCTTTCCAACGACACCCCATTTGGGTGGGATTGGGATCATCAGCGTTGTGTATCCTGTCGACCATCACAGGTGAACATTGAGCTATTAAAGAAACATCTCTTATTTCAACCTTGTGCGTGAGAGTCTCAGCTAACTCTGCAAAATTAAAAGGAATTCTGACGGAAAGTGAATCGCCAGTGTCTTAGCCGCAGGATTCTTTCAGATCACACACGAACTCAAACTAACTTGCAATAAAATGCAATCGTTGATCATTAAGATTTACTGGAACTGAGTTAGCCGATTTCGCGCTACGTTGATTTACAATATTTAACCTCCTCGACTACTTGGCCGAATAAAAAAGCGAATATTAAGAAATTATCTTTATATTATGAAATCCCGATCCATATTTGATGCGAAAGAGACTGTGGTTGAATTTATTTTTGACTGTGCCTGAACATTTGGCAGCTTAGCAATGGAACAAACAGGGAGTAGAAGTTAATTGGAAATATTTAATTAATATAACACCACTAAAACTACACTCTGCCATGGAAAGCGTGAGATTCGCAATGATGAATTCTTTAAGCTTTCTGTGAATTTGATTTTGCTAGTGGTGCTATATAAACATCTGATACTTCAGTACCTCATAAGTACGTAAAAGCGAAATGCATGGAACTTTGGCTCTTTATTAATTATTATCATTCTCGTAGCACAATTCTCTATCTACGTGTTGTCTTTTTCTATATTAATTGTGAATTCAACTAGTACTCGTTGATATTAATAGTCGAGGATCATGAGAATTTAGAGGATTTTATTTTTAATCAAAACTCTTTCTGTGTAACTTCATAATTTTTCTAATATTAATTCTGGTAAATAATCATGTGAAGAACCGAATAATACGAAATCACTAAAAGTCTGCAATTTTAAAGCGAAATATGCCGGAGCACAATTAGTATATAGTAAATTTATGTAACAGAAACCTGTGTGCTTGACCAGCCAGTGGCAATGAGATTGTCCACACTATTTATGCAACTCTGTTCGTATCTAGAGTACAAGTAGCGAAGGGAAACCTTCTTGCTTTAGTGAACTTAATTTACTCATTCCATGAGAAACTTATCAAATAATCTGATTGACTGAATATTTTGAATTCTGTGAAGTCAACGAACTGATCAGTCTCACGCAGAATTTCATATTAATAATGAAATAGTAATAGTAAATAATTGAGCATGGGGTTGGTGTTGCGTGAGAGCATCAGTCCCTGCTGCTAAGCTAGGCTAAAAGCTGGGAGTGCAAAATATTATTACTTCTGTATGCATTACAAAGTGCTCTGTACTATAAATTTATTACGTGGTTAATTATTATATAATTATATTATTATTATTGTGGAGCTAGCTAAATGTCAGCAACTTGGCGACATTCTTAATTAAATATATAATTGACCTAGAAATATTTGAATAAGTTTTTTGTGTCAGTTAAAATGACGAAAATATTAGCGTAGTTGTAAAAAATGACAGAGCAACATTGAGTGTGTTCCTGGATCAAACTGGTTAAATAATTCATAAAATTTTAGGGGTGTAGTTGTGCATAAAAATTTCTTATTCAAAATCCTGCAATTATGCAAGACACAACCTTATGAGCGTTCATTTTTAGTCGATTTAGATTAAGACAATTTATCTAATTGTGAAAAATTTACAAAGTAGTTTGTAGAGAATTGACTAACGACTGCATGCTGGAAATAATGTTAGTCATTCGAATAGTTTTAATTATTTGTTACTGGTGTTGTAATGAAGAAATGAGGAGATTAGATTCTGGAAGGATGGAGAAAGTTCAATTTAATTCACGCAAGTCCTTGTGTGGGTGATTGGATTGATCTCTACAATTCCTACCGGTTCGTCTAAGCACATAACCAATAAAGCGTAAAGAGCCCTAGGCCTAATAATCTGAAAATAGCCTAATTTTAATTTTATTCTGAAATGTGGGTAATTGCGACAAAGGCTGGAATGGAATACGTATGTTAAGATTTAAGGTTAAGACTAATAACTTTTATCAAAAATTATGCAGATCCACCACCTATATTAATACCCATATGCATCAAACCACCTACTGTATACATAGTATAGATTTTTGAATTTGTGTACAGGCAAGTGTCTATATTAATGAGTGAATGAATAAACTCAACTGATGATTATCAATGAATACATTTTGACCCCAAGATTTATTATCCATTTCGTTCAATATGGCAAACAAATAACTTTTTTTAAGGAAAATTATGATTATTCTACTCATAATATATGAACCCTCAAAGCATATAAAAATTGGTCCAATGTCCCATAAAGAGAAGGCTGATTATTTGACGACAAGATGAGCAATTCCCATAAGCAATTCTGCAGCGATCAAAACAATAATCATCCATTCAAGGCGGACGTGGTGACGATCGTTCAAATGATGCGAAATCAATTCCAGGAGCTCGCAGCATTGAGCCAGCTTCTCATTCATTACGTCAGTCCTCCTGTTAACACTCAAATAATTAAACACTTTTGAATATAAAATCTCATAGCTTCTCGTGCTCCCAGTAAAAGTCCGGTGTGTCCAATAAATCAGAGTTGAGATTCAGTTCATTTCGCAAAGCGAATATTTCACCAGTTTTCTGGAGGACTTGTGAACGATTTAGTTTCAAGTGTCTGGACTCCTTCAATTCCTGTGAATAAAATAACAAAATAAACCCCAAGCCGTCTAAAAATACATTGAATGTTCGTCGGGATCGATTTTTCTGAACTAACCTCTGTAATTTCGTCAATGCTCTCCACGTATTTGTCCAATGTTGACTCCCATATCCCCAGTTTGACCGACAACGCCAAGGCATTGGCAATGGCGAATTTTTCCAAGATGGAATTGTCAGAGTCAGGGTTAAACACGATCTTACCATTGGCAAGATGTGTTGGCCTGNTGGCGAATTTTTCCAAGATGGAATTGTCAGAGTCAGGGTTAAACACGATCTTACCATTGGCAAGATGTGTTGGCCTGTAAGAGAAACATTGATAAGAACAAAATTAACACTTCTTGTAGGCCATTAAGTACTTTCCGTAAGATGAACCAAATGTTACCGTTGATCCCCATGATTATACAACATGTATTCGCTCTCTTCGCTAACATCTGACATATCGTAACTCTCAATTTGAAACTTGGTTAGGAACCTATTAAAAACTTACATTAAAACCTTTGCGCAATAATAAAAATAGAACTTACTGTAAAGCATTTTCTCGCTCCGCATCTGGCATATTCCAAAAAATTACAGAGCCATTATGAAAGTAAAAAATCTCCCTTGGCTCATCTCCAGTGGGATATTTTGCAGTCACATGGATAACGTGTTCCAATGATGAATCTGGATTATAAAAAAATAACAGTAGGAGTAAATTATTAGTCGAAGTTATTGAATTGGTGGTTGTCATTAAACATTGCTTAAGTAATTCGCCTTATGGCCGACATGATGCAATATAGATATAATACATTTCTTTTCTTATTGGTTTGTACAAGCAAATGCTAAATTAAACATGACATGATCTAACTTCGACTTACCAGCAGGCCAGACTGTTGGAATGTAAAGTCCTTGTCGAATGAGTGCATCTCTAAGTTTTTCCAAATCCAATTCATCACAAGTTGCATAAGCCACGATACGGTAATAGCTCTGAGTCTCCACCAATTCCTGCATGGTTGCACGACCTACAGCTCCAGCTTTTCGTTTTGTCCGTTTTTTGGCAATATTGACCATCTGTGTCAATCCGTTAGATTGCTCAGTCAAAGAAATGACTTTTCCTGGCACTGGAACTGGTTTTGCAAACTTGGGAGAAGTTGTGGAAATTGTAAAAATTGAGCGGTGGTTTTGCATGTATGGAGGAGTAGTCTTGAGAGTAAAAAATCTTGCTTCTGGTTTAATTCCAGCACTCTTCGTCAAAATCCTTGACATGAGGCCAAAGTATGGACGAAATGAAGTCATGATGATCAGTTTTTAGAGCAACAATGTGAGCAACAATCTTAATCACATAAAACTGAGTCTGCCTTTAAATCCCATGAATTTAGCGGGGTGTGTTGTTCATATTTTCTTCCTTGGATATCCTTGGCTAAGTTTCTTATTTTTTGGCTGGGACTTCTGGTTAGAGTTGGTTGCGTGATGCCCGTGGATTTTGTCTGGTCTGGGGTGGGTGGTGGAGGGCGGGGCTTCTCCGTCAAAATGGCCGGGAACTTGGCCCGTGAGCCTCTTTGTAGTTTGAAATCCAGTCCAGTGTAGATCAGTCCGCCAAAGTAGAGAGAGAGAGAGAGAGAGTCTACTCAAACTCAAACCAGCCACGATACTTTCCTACCAGCTCCAGGCTTAGAAGGAAGGAAAAACAGAGTCCAGACACAACACACATACACACACTCATTTTCATAACAAACAAGGCAAAAATTATTCAGTCAGGGGAAATCATGGAAAATTCAGACGAAGTTCTTCAGGCTGAAATGCCAAATGATCCAGGGTAATTCATCCCTCTTTATTTTGTTAGATTCGCATATTTAGTTAATGTAATTCGCGCGCCCAAATCCCCGGTGTTTTCTTTTTGTGTACCCACGAGACAACAAAAATTTAAATCAAGGGGGAATCCTCCGTCCCGTGTCTTTTTCCCCTCGCTGGAGAAATCCCGCTATTCCCCGGTGTGTTTTTGTGCGGTGGCTAATTCCGAGAGTCAAACACTCAAAGTGCCTTCCTTCCGTGTGTGTACGTGCAGGAACGCCGGATTAAATTAATTAAAAAATGAGTAGCGAAATTATGCAGAGTTAAGACTCATGTCATCCGATCCGTGAAAGGATTCGGGTTTTTGTGAGGAGACAGGCATGACAAGGAGTTCCAGGATTTGAAATTCCTCAGATTAAGCCATGCGAGCAATGTGGAATGTTTGGCATAATTTGGATGTTGAGCAATTTCTTTCTTGAATCTCATGTCCTATCTGTCTCCTTGCCTTTAGGCCAGGCCAACGACTTCTCGTCTTTTACATCAAGAATCCCGACTTGTATGGAAAAATTGATTAAGGTTCTATCCTAAATTCCTAAACATTTTTAATCGAATCTCCCCGCCCCGAAAAGAATTTTGTATTTTGCAATTGAATTATTAAGAAACCACTTTTAGCAAAAGTTTATTTTTGTACACGATAAAAAATCGCTTTTTATATGAGAAACTATTTCTACTCTACTAGCTTTGTCGGATCCGACCATGTAATTGCAGGTGAGGTTTGAGAAGTTATAATTGAACCAGACCTCCAGTGACCGGTATCCGAGCCGGCGCGGCGGGTAGAATTGCGATAATATTCATTCAATTCCGTACGTCTGTCTGTCTGTGCATAGGGGAAGAATGTATATTTGGTTTGATAAAATTAACAGGTTAGATGGTTGGAATGAGTGAGTACCCTATAATTGAAAATGAGGTGCCTAATGTGTATTTGCTGGGTTTATTCCCTTCTCCTTTGATTATTGCTTCATGACTCTGTCAAATCCAATCCAAACAATTTTGAATGTCTTGCACACCATATTTACATGGGACAGTGATATAGTCATTTATCTATTTTACAGGAAAATGTTCATCGGTGGACTTAGCTGGCAAACGAGCCCAGGTGAGTTTGAGTTTACCTTTTATTTTGTCAACTTCTCTGTCTCTATCTTTTTAACTTGATGAATTATGAATAGGATGTAGTAGTAGGCAGGGGATCTGGGTTTGGTTCGGTTCGGTAGGTTAGGTTAGGCTTAAGTCTCACACCGCACCACGCATTGAATTCCCTTTCTGACCGAAACACATTGTGCAACTGGTTTCTTTCCTTCCATTTTGACTTCGACTTGACTGGATATGCAATTTTTATCCTTTATTCAAATCACTCTTTTGAAATTCTATTCAGTCAAACTCATTCTCAGTCAGAGTCAGACGACTTCTTGCAAGAGTGAGTGATTCTATCTTGTCCCCTTAAAACGAGGATATTTAGAATACGTTGCTTAAGGAGTGGGAAAGAACATGAAGATAAGGAGGAAGGAATGATGATAACTTTAACAAACATTTTGAAATCTAATCCAATGAAACAACTTGGTTCTCCTGTATTTTTCTACACTGAGGCTGAGCTGAGCTTCATGTTGTAGTTTGCTTGAAATAGAAATCTCATACTTTATTTATCATCACTAAGTTTACATGGATAGAACTCAACATTAGCATTCGCATTAACAACTGGGAACAATATGGATTCCAAGATATTGTTCATAATCCATCAGGAAAAACGCTTTCAGATTTGGCAGTCATCCAGGAGTTCCTTGAACAAGAGAATATTTTTTTCTTCTACAAAAGTCAGAAATCCCGACAGTTGGGCTAAGAGAGATGAGAAATGTAGAATTTATTAAATACGTTTAAGTATAAGCAAAATAAATTTTGACAAAAGTTTTTTCATGCCAAACAACGTGTGTCGGGTTGTTTTAAGAGTTGAGACAGTGGGGAAAGCAGCCGGCGCTTGGCGATTTGTCTCCGTTATAATATTCCCTAAAAATCTCTGGGAAGGAAGTTTACAAAGAGACAAATTACATTCAACAGATGAGAAGGTTGGGTAGCTAGGACAGAGACGCTTTATCAAAGAAATATGCCTTTCAATCAAAATCGAACTTGAGTTCAATTCTCGGCTCCTTTAACGTCAAACTAGGTTTGCCATAAAGTTTGCATCCATTGCATTACGTACTTAACTTTCCGGCCTGGGACCTCCTTGAAATCCCGGATGGTTGAATAACATGTAACCTTACCTCAGAGCACCAACCTCTCTCCCTCCTCATGTGGTCGTGTCTTTTCAAGTGTAATCCACTCCGCCGTGAGATAATGTTAGTGTTAAATTTGATATCCAATTTCATCAGGTTTTCAACAAGTGATAGCAATTATTGCTGACAGGTTAGCCTTTGCTTTTGACACTTTATGATTTGATTTGGAAGGAATTGGGAGTTGGTGGAGGTTTTGGCTGTAGAGGTGCATGGGAAAGAGTGTTGACATCCTCCACATTCGCACTCAATAAAATTAGGAAGGTAGACAGAAGAGATAATATGAGATAGATATGGACAGGCACGGCACGGGCATTGGATTTTGACTTTGAGATATACATGTGGTTGTGATGTTGGTTTAGCCAAGTAAGTGATGAATTGGATGGGACGGGATGAGTAGAATAAAGGAAACAGGATCGAGTGACTGGAAAAGATCAAAAAGGGTCAATGTGTTTGGGTGATAATGAAGTAATAATAGTGACAGTGGCATAGGAGAGGGTCGGGTTCCCAAGTTAAATTGAGGCTTTTTGTTTGTTGTGATTTCATTTCATTCCATTGCAAAAACTCTCCCCCTCTGACTCTTTTACGAGGAGTGTTTGAGGGAGTGATACAATGGTTTGAGCTGAACTGAACCGATCGGACGAATGATTTTACTACCACTGAGCAGGAGAGATCTGGAGTGGGAATGCCAATGTAGTAGTAGGATTGGGCTCAGTTGACTACTGCTCACATAGTCGACATGCACACGGACAAGGATGAATGGAGATGACATGTTTTCTCTCACCCTCTACTATTCTCCTGCCCTCCATGACCAACTTTAAATTAATGATGATATATAGTGTGGAATCGATTTGACTGAATTATTGAATTATATCTTTTCCTTCTTTGAGAAATTAGGTTTTCATATGATGTCAGGGCTCTGCAGCCTACTACATACATAGTCATAGTGAGTTTGAGACGACAGAAGGACAGGGTTGTCATTGGAGTGAAATGACAAGGAAAGATGGTAAAGGACTGCTGAATCTGGGGAAGGGGAGAATTCTTGTTGTTGAGCTCCAAACTACTTACTCTCCCTTCCAAGTTTTCCTGTGCCCTGG
This sequence comes from Thalassaphorura encarpata, assembly GCA_009869925.1. Lineage (NCBI taxonomy): Eukaryota > Metazoa > Arthropoda > Collembola > Poduromorpha > Onychiuridae > Thalassaphorura > Thalassaphorura encarpata. Next base: position 45,129 of record WJEZ01000011.1, read on the forward strand.
ATTCTGAAGGAATGAAAATGAAGGATTGCATTTCTGCACTGCTTAGGCTCACTCCTACAGATTGGAGCATATCTGTCTATTCATCTTTCCAGTCAGTCTATACTTAGTTACAACAACTGGTTCTTGGGACTAGTAGTAGAGTCTAAGGATATGGTGCATTAGTGCAAAATGGCAATTTGAGTGGTAGGATGGACAACTTGTGCTGGGGCTCTTTGCTGATGCTGATGGTTGGTGCCTTCAAACGAAAGTGAAGTAAAATCCTAGGGAGAAGCAGTAGTGGGTAGAAAGTGTAGAGTGAAAACGAGGATGAGGACGAGCGTGGCGGTGGCAGTGGCGGCATAACGGCACAATGTATAAGGAATAGTTTTAGATTGTAGTAGCCGTGAACTATGGGAAGACCTACTAGTCTTTAGTCGAGTTGTAAAGGAGGAGAGCTAGAGCTAGGTATGAAATGAGAAGCTCTGAAGCGGAAATGACGCAGTTCATGATGATCCAACTAGTATTCAGCTTCCTCATACTCCGAAACTCAAGTCTCAGCACAACTCAGGTCTTGGGTCTCAAAGCTGGCTGGCAGTTAGCGCAGAGCCAGTGAAGACGTCAAATACTCTTTTTCGAAAATGAATAATTACTCCTGAACACATTTCCAAGCTCGTATTTTTAGAAATGTGTTCAGTTCAACTCATCTAGCAATGGAATCTAATCTATAGGTTTGTGTGTGTGACTGCCACCAAGTCTGCGACGAATAAGCACCGCTTCAAAGGACAACTCGACTCCAGTTCCTCCCAACCCACTGTTCTTAATGGGCTGTAGTGATTATGGAATGGATGAACGGTCATTATGCACAGAAATATAAATGATTCTCTTACTTACTCTCCTCCACACTTTCAGTACTCTGCTCTTCTGTGGGGGAAGTTTTATTAACCCAAGAGTTAATTTAGGTAAACCTCTTTGGTTTTCCTTATCCTGGAATCAGAGTCTTTTAAAAATAAAATTTATTCTACAGCATGATAAGGGGGAAATAGGCCAGTAGGAGTCTCACGGTTTTGTTTGGGAAAATCTAAGATTATTCCGAATGTATGTCTGACCTTTGACATGATGGAGGCATGGGAGCTTGAGCAATCAACTCGGCAACCACAAACTCAAAAGATTTCGACTTGCTCAGATTCTCAATTTCTAATAATTATAGGGTTCTTGAACTACTCTGATGTGGTAAACTACGTACAGGAGTATAACCCGTACTACTCTACTCAAATGTTCGTAGTCTTCGAGTGCTGGATCATGTATTGAATTAATCCATTATTATTTTCTACGCTTTTAATTGAGAATGAACTGGTTGGTTTGATGATAGTGATGACGTGGATGAGACTGAAGCATGCATGCATTGAATTTCTAGCCATTTTGTGTCATTTGTGTGTGAAATGCATGAGCGTTGTCAAATTACTCTATTTCGCACACACGTCGTATTGAGTTTGGCTCTGAGTTGGATTCCATTATTGCAGCTATAATTATTTAACTCATGGCTCCTGGTGCTTTGCTTGCCTGCCTATTAGATTTATTCCATCTGGTGTTATGCATTTTGATGGGAATGAACGGGGGGAAGGATAGTCAATCTCATGGAATAATAAGGGTGCCACTGTATAACACGCACCTGTGTGGTGGAATATTATCCTTTGCTTTGCTAAGGCATTAAAGGAAGGCCAAATCGGTCTTTACTGCTAAGGCCCAACTCAGGCCTGTCTGTTTTATTTTGTTTGCTTTAGCAGTTATGGAATGACTGGCGCTTTGAGTGGAGTGGAAGAAGGATGGTTGATGGCCTAAGTAATTTAGGCATTTATTTACGATACGCGTGGACATTTAGGGCCAAGCATTTAGTAGTCGTCATGTTCATGTTATACGTTAGAAATAGGGAACATTGGTTGAGTTGAGTCAGTTTATTTCGATTTAGTTTGGTCACACACTCATACATACACACTCTTAAACTGTTTGAGTGGGGAATAGGAAAAGGTCCTACTAATAAACCTGTTGTGGGCATTCATTTGGATGGAATTAAGGTGTTGCATGTGGGAGCGCAACAAGCAGGTCGGTAGGTCGGCACTAAAAGAAGAGTGAAAACGCCATAAAGTCAAATCTCTTCACTTGAGTTTTGTTTTACTTGTGTGTTTTTGTATCCCATCAATTATAATGCATACAAGGAAGATTTAGAAGGGGAAAGTTGTGTGTGGTGGTATATAGGTGATTGAAAATCTTGAGATGAATTGTCCCATTCATCCTTGTATGCTTCTCTCCTTCTTCCTCTGTATAAGTTATAGAAAGCTCTTTCTCCGAAAAGTTTTGAAAGGGAAAGTAGTAAAGGACAGGTTTGGGATTTGGAATTCCACAGAGTGAAATAGCAAAGCGTCCTCTCTTCCTTTTCCTTGAGATGGCGAGAGAAAGGAGCAAGCGTGTGACCCGAGCATGAAGCCAGCTAGCCCCACCTTTCCTCCCTTAAAAAATAAGTAATTGCACATTTGAATGTGTGAATTCAAGGAATTATTCCTACGAAAACGATGCTGGGTGGGTTCACTTTTTTTTTCCCTCGTGCCAGTCTGGCGTTTTTATTCTTTATTGGATTTTTTTTCAAGTAGTCATATAGTAGAGCCAAGGAAGAAAGCAATGGAGGAGAGGACGGAAGAAAAGTATTATTAAGGAGAAGGAAAGTAACGCACGTACGGTACATAGAGTACAGGTTATATGGGATGGAGAGTATAATCCAAGAATCCCTGCAGAGCTGTGAGTGCAAAAAAGAGAAAAGTTATATGTACGTGGAGCCTTAGCAGGGAGAGTGTGTGCATGCCAGGATGTATTTGAACTAAGCGAGTGAAAGTACCAAGGGTTTCTCGTTGGAGAAATAAAAATGCATTACATTGCAGTGCAATCCATGCACACACCATAGAGCGATTAGATGATTAGAAGGAAAATTATGCGTGATTCAGTGACTGTGCAATGATGCAAGACCAGAGAATGGAATAGAGGGGAAGTATGGGGTTGCATGCAGAGACATTATAGATCGGATTCTGATTTGATTGCAGAGTGGGTCCTAAAAATCTTTATTTGTGAATTCCCTTCGAAAAATGAGATGGTCGTGTTCTCCTTAAAAGAAGGCTAATGCTAGACGAGGACTTGCTCTAGCCTAGCTGTCTAGTCTAACTCTGACATAGCATGCAGATCTTCTCTTCCCATTTGGGAGCATTTATAAATTTATGTCTCATATAGTACGTAGAACGTGGAATGAAGACCTACGGCGCATATAGAATCAAGTAGGAACGTAGGAAGAGCTTGAAAACTCCTTGGCTCCCCTCATGACTATGCGAAGTCATGCTGTGCTGTTTTATATGAGAGTTGCGGTAGATTCTTGAATTTGCGAATTCAAGTCATTCGATTGAATCAGCGGAGTGGAGGCTGGCTGGCTGTCTTTCTCTTCACTTTGAAAGTTTAAAAGAGGAGGTTGACTGTGTGAGCTGATAGAAGCAAAATGATGTGATGTGACGTGATGGGATGAGTTGGCTGGCTAGGATGATAGAATTCAATGTACTTTAGTCAAGGAGAAACGGTTGGACTTTTAAGGTTTCCCGTTTGTTTGTGTGCGAAAGGGAAAAACATCAAAGTATTCTTCGACAGAACTGACATGTCAATAGTTTTGCTCCAGTTGTCTGTCTGTCTCCACAGGAGGAATGGGATGGAACTGCCTGAGTGTGTACAAGGTTTACTTGGTACTTTACTTTTGGCTTTGGTTGGAAGAGTGGAGGTGGGAGGACTAATGAGTGGAAAATAAACAAGAGGAAATCTCTTACTCAATCAAGAGTTTCCCCATCCAATCCTTCCACTCCACACACTATTCCCACTACTGCCCTCACTACACTTTTGGACAAGAAATGTAGTGGCGCACGTATGTGTAAACATAGTATATGTGTACAAGATGCAAAGGATGAGGCGGCAATGGAACTCCGTCCGTCCTACAGACATGTGCATCTTCAACGTACGTGATTCTCTCTTCCTTGGCCCAGGATACCGGCATTAAAGTAGAAATAGTGTATGTCTTGGAGATTTCAAATCAACGATTCGCAGAAATAACATTTTTAATGATGCGTGCCTTTCCGTCTTCTGCATCCGCTTCCTAGGGCTTTTGCCTTGTCGGTTTTTAGGAGGAGAATAAGAAGTCAGGAAGGAAACAGAAAGGTAGGGAGAAGTTCATCCTTTGCTAGGGCGCTTGGTTCCTAGGACTTGGAACTGTGAACTGGAAGTGGCTATCTAATAACTCTAGTCAGAAAGAGTAAGGAGTTAGTTGTTCTTTCTGGTTCACCGGAGTTGTATAATATGCCAGTGTGTGTGAGTGAGTTGAAGAAGAGATTTTCCTCCTCTTCTTTTTCTTTCCTTGTGACTAGAATAATATTATTACCTGTGCAGATATACGATTTGTTTTTTTGGTGGAATGGAATGGAATAAAATGGATGAGAACTGAGACTAGAAGAGTCAGAGAAAGCCTGGAGTGAGTGTTGGTCAGGAGTCAGGAACAGAGAATTCTTTCTGGAATTTTGCTTCTGGAGAAATTGTTCCCTTATTCATTCTTTGACTTGGTTGTGCGGAAAGAAGGGTTGAGAGAAAAGAGTTTTTTTTGGTAAAGTTGGGGCAAGCACGTAGTAGGTGGACTGGACGGACGATGCTTTTCGCTCGGACACAGTCCGGCGTTTTGATTGCGGATGAATGTGGAGTATGGATGGGGTTGAGCCACGTTGCTGCTTTCTCCCTGTCCTCTCTCACGGTTTCTGTCAGGGAGAAAATAGGTAGAGTGGAGCGAACAAAGAAAAAAGCCCATTTGATTTGGTATTCTAGATCTTTGAGCCTCCAGTTATCATTTACTGCTATGGAAGGGAAGCGAGGCGAGGGTCTATGGTCATAGAGCCGAGTGGTTTGCGATGGAGAAATTGAGTTTTTTTGGCCAATGGTCATCCACGACTGCCTATGGTATGTGGTCCATGACATCGCTTGGGTTGGAAAGTAAGTTTGGACACGGCGGCCGTGTTATGTCTCGTTCTTTCTTCAAAGCTTTTGAATGGAAAGGTCCCGGGACACCGCTACTTCTATCTTTTCTCTTTACTTGAACCTGCTGAGGGAAGTCGGATCTAGAAAAGTTGACAATATGACAGTCCCAAGAGCAGAATTGATTTCGATTGGCATTCTCCACTTTTTTTTCTTTAGGCTAGGAATCGGGTAAGTCTATGGTAGGCTCTATAGCTCTGCTCTTTGTCCATTAAACCAACCTTGTGACGTGGTGCTCTGGTTCTATCTTCTAGAGCCTATCCACTTTTGGAGAAAAGGTGATGATGGACTTTGGAGGTGGAATTGTGAACGTGGAAGAGAAGCGTCTATTATTTGGATGCATTCTATGATATGACGTAGCTAGAGTTCAGACCTCCATTCCATCAGACTAGGTGTCTGGGTGTCTTTTCGTGTCGTACTAAGTTTTCCGTAAGGTCTTGAATCTTGGCGTAATACTGTATTCATGAGGAGGGCGAAATAAAGGAACCCTTTCATTGGGCTCTAGAGAACTCTAGGATAATATAGGATAGGGTATTACTGGGAAAGATGGAGGGCAAGACCCAAGTCTTCAGACAGACAAGGACGAGGAAGACGGTTTAGTTTTCTGGACGTGAATGCATATTCTAATATGTATGGGGCAACGTAAAGGAAGGAATGAGGCGAAGGAAAGATCTGTGGAGATTCATGTGCGTCAGCTGTACTTGTCACATCTCATCTAACTCATCTTCATGAAATTTATGGGGAATATTGATGAACTTGCTATATCATGCTACAAATAACCTCGGGTTTGTCGGATGCCTTAGTTTGAATAACCTCATTGTTAGTCCTAAAATACAGAGCACCTTCTTTTTAGTTTTGCAAGGAAACTTGGAAACATTTCTACCCATCTAATTCTCAACGTCTTCTCTTCAAATTTAAACCTTTGTCTGAGTAAAATCAGCTATAGAGCTATAATGATGCTAGAGAAATATGCTTACTGTTGTAAAAATGTTAATTGGGCCCATGGAGCGTGAGGAAGCATTTGAGGAACGATGGAAGGAAAGGATCCTAAGGTACTTGGAGTTTAGCACACGTAGAGTCCGTAAACCCCAGAGACAGGTGACGGTGGTTAATAAATACCCTCTTCTACTTTCGTAGTCATTAGTACGGTTCAGTACGCATAAGGGATTCTGCAACTAATTTTGATCATTCATATGAGCTTTCTACGAGTATAAGCAATTTGAGCTTCAATTGACCATTCAATGTTAAAATTATTATTTTGATCTATTAGGGCAATAGAATTTGTGCAAATTGTATCCGTCCCAGCCCGTACATGGTTTCTTAGGTTCTGTACTGAACTAAATCCTACTGCCTTTCAGTTTTGTCTTTCTTGAGGTTTCCTATACAAAATCCGATGCAACTGGGATGACGTATTGTGGACCACGGTCTAGGAAATGTGTAAAGGGTATAAAATTGAGTAAGGGAAAAGAAAAGTTAACCTGTAATGTATTTTATTATGAAGCAAGAAAAAGAGTTACCAATAAATTTAACACTTGTGCTTTTAGGGTCATTCGACAGAAACAGATGATTTTGACTAATTATTCTATTCAGGGAGGAATTAAAAAGGGTAGATAGAAGAAAGTTCAGATATAATGTTTGATCTTATATACATTTGTCAATTGTTTCAAAAAGAGAAGCCTCAGACTTCACGATTTTCAGTTTTTGTTCAGAAATTCTATAGCTCTATATTGTGCTCTTCCAATTGAGAATCTTCAATTTTTAAATTTTTCGTTGTGGTCAGGATGGAGTTATTTAAAATGTCTGTTAGCTTGCATCACCCTGTATAACCTTAGTCTCTTGTGGGATTAGGGAATAAATGCGGGTGAAGCTAAGTAGACTCCAAAGACCCAGCACAGCAGTAGTACTACAAATCTTCACACGCACGCACATATGGTGCAGTCTACTGACTCTGCTGCAGTGGCTACTGCACCATGGTTTTGAAATAAATCAATTTAACCCAGAAACTCTTGGCGTAGGTGCTATTTTGCATATTACGAAAATTCAAAATGCATTTCCAGTAAGTAAGGAGAATTTATTAATTTAGGGTGGTTGGGTAGATTGAGGTGAGGTGAGGTGTTTAAAAAAACTATTTCAGGTGAATCGGGTAAATAATGCAGTTAAGCTGGTGTTAAAGGAACAGACCATAATCCTGTGTCCAATTCGCGTTGACTTTTTTCAGTCGTAGATTCGACACACCTTGTCGAAGTTTCTTTGCCAAATTGTGAACCAGTGCTGAAGAAACGACATTGAATTACATTTTCTAAAGGAAAGCGACACTGCTGGGCACTATTAGTATTTCCCTTTGAAAGACGTTTTGTTCAAAGGATTGTAATTTATATCGGGTCTCGGGTGTGATAGGGTGATATTACCTCCCGATGTAATTTATGGAAGTGACGATCATAATGACCGACCCCTTCCATTTCAACTCTGTATCTCCCTAACATGTTCATCTTGGGGCGCCACATCAGCATTTAGGGGAGCATTAAACAGAGGGTTGAGTTTCCAAATGAGACACGCTGATTGATTTACGAGTTGTTTTTTCTGTCGAATTTGCATTTTTCGTCTTCCTTGCTTCCAATTCTTTTGTGTGAGTTAGCGGTTGCTCATCCGAGATTTAAATGAATTGCGAATAGTTAAGTCGTCTATCCTTCGTATTATTTTGTGAGACCGGCTTTGCTAATTTTTGCAATGTCTTTACTCTAGGGCATTTGTAGAGCTGCGGCTAGCGTTAAATAATTCTTCATGTGATTGTTTTATTTTATTTAGTCGAGGCATGCAACGTATTAAATATTGAATCTATAATTAGTCTGTGGACTTCCTCCACATTGCGTGACAATTCCAATTTGCATCGAAGAATTGGTTTCTGCTTTGTCAAACCCACATGGCTAGGATAAAGCTTAGAAAATGTATGTCAAGTTTGCGAAAGTTGTAGTAAAAGCTTAAATTATAAATATATATTGATCATTTCATAAATTCTTGATATGGGTATGCTCACTTCACTTAATTTAGTATGAATAAAGTCCAGTTTGCTACTGCAGCACTTTAAATGCATTCGTTCATTGCTCTTGTACTGTAAGAAGTTCGTCTTTGTGTTGTGACCCCATAAGATGTATGAGTTGAAGATAATGCACTTTTAGTCCAAATGAAAGATAGATAAGCGAATGTACTAAAAACGGACTGTAATATCAAATGCCTTTTAGTGGAGAGTTGTACTTTTCCGGTTTCTTTGGCATATTACAGAAAATCACGTCCGATCCATTCATTATCCTGAAAATGAGAAAATTCTGTTCAAAAAGGTTGAAAGAAAAAAAGAAACAGAAATTATTGTTTTCTTCCAACTTCAAATGTGTTCCGGCCATTAAGGGGAAAAGTCGTAGTAGTTGAAGCGGTTTGATACAAAAGGTAGAGTTTTAGAAAGCGAGTGAGAAAGGATGGAATTAATCTACGTTTGTGTCTGGCCTAGAGTTGAGTACGGTCATAATTTTAGTGTGGATGAATGATTTTCTCTTACTTTCCTCCATTATATATATTTTTTCTTCTCTTTTTGCAGAAAGTTTACGGGAATACTTCAGTAAGTACGGAGAGATCACTGAAGTTATGGTCATGAAGGATCCTACAACACGGCGATCGAGGTAAATGAACATTTTTTACCATTCTCCACTGCTTCTACCATTAAAAAATTCTCCAGCTTCCCTCGAGTATTTTATTGGTTACGCTCAGGAACCAAGGTCCTGCCATTCGATTCAGCAGTTAACTTCTTTATACCTTGTAGTACCTTACCCACATTCATATGACATATGACCTGAATTGAGCAAAGTTTTTTTGTGAAAAATAATTCATATACATTCGATAGTTATCAACCCATATATATTGGTCATTTCCGATTCCCCTTTAATTTGTATAAAATATACTTACATTATTTCTCTGCCGGAAGTAGTAAGCAGTTAACATAAATTATCAATCAAACAACTAAATATTTGTTACTACAAGACGTCGTGTCTAATATGTGAGTGAGTATAATTTAGTGGCAAATACAGAAAGGATTCCCTAGGGCAATATTCACAATTTCATGACTATAGAGAATTTAGTACGCGGATTCTTAATGAAGTTATCCTTCGAAATGATTGAAAGCAATTTATTGGACTTGACATTAGATGTGACAGTTAGTTCATGTTTTATGTGTCTAGGCTATTAATGTCCCGCATATTTACTTATGCTGACTAACCTTGCTCGTGCTTAGCTCTTCCCTCCAGACCTTTGAATTGCATAACGTGAGAAAGCAAAGCGGAGAAGTATTAAGTCTTTCGTCGTTGGAATGACGTGTAGGACTTCTTGATTTCCGGAAATACGTTTCGGGTGGTTAGCTGGCCTAGAGTGCAATTAGTTTAGCTATTGATTTTACTTTCCTCGTTTAGTTACATGAAAACACTGGTTTTCGCTTTTTGGATTGACAACGAATATAAAATTACAAGGTGAAAAGCATTTATTCTTAATTCGCAAATTTAGATTGAGCAATTTGATTGGATTGACCGATTAGGCAATTTTATATGGATTTTTCCCTCTTAGAATTATTAGAATAAAGAAAATGAGCTAACAGTATGCAATACGTATCACAATTACAGTTGAAAGGGTTCATTTTATTCAAAACAACCTACTGTTACTTGGTTGGTTCTCTCTTCATGCTACGTTATTGCTTAACCTTATTTTGTAGCCCTAATTGATTTCAAATTACCTCGGATTTAGGTGAAGACACGTATTGAGGTATATGGAAGAGAATGGGAGCAAGAATGGAATATAGAAACTGGACTGAATTCATTGCATTGGCAGGGCATGTTCACCTCTCTACATATTTTCAGCAATGGTGGTAGTCGAATGAAACTATGTATGTTTACTCCACGACATGGTTTGAAACATGAATATGAAATCACCTGTAACTTTAACTTACCCACCAACTCAAATCCTTTTCTTGGTTCCTCGCCTGCCACACCTTACGTGAGTTCTTGACTCATTGCATTGCATTGTAATGTGATGTCTGTCTCAAGAAAATGGTGATAATTATTCATGGTTGTCTGAATATTCAGCAGTGTGGAGAATCGCCGTTTAGATCTAACAAGTAAGGCTAGTGAGGGAGGAAACACAAACCTAAGAATACGCATAATGCATAGACAAGAGTTCAAAATAGGTTGTGGGAGCAACTGGAAGATTTTTGGTCAGGTCACCCCCTTCAGGAGTTAGCATTGTGGGGAAAAGGAAGAGTTAAACACTCAGTCAGTTGCTCCTTTCATATATAAACTGCACAAAAGCTGACTGTACGAATTACGTTAATTATGTGCCATGTTAATTTATCATTCTATTTTCCATCCTGAACAATTCCAAGGACTCCCATTAGAACCCATGGAATATTTCTAAGTTTATTCTTATACTTGACAAACCTATTCTGCTCCTGAAGCACCGCAGCTCTTAAGTACACAAATCGTGAATCGAATTTAGCCAGAGAATCTGTAATGATGAGAGCGACGTGACGTTGCCATTTGCGAAGGAATAAAATTGAAAGAAAAAACTCTTTTGCAATTACTGCACCTATAAAATTAGATATAAAAGTAGTAAATCTTTACCTTTGTACCTCGCGACTCATAAAACAATTTTCATTTTATCTCGTTTGATGAAAAGACCGACATATCTTTCAAGCAATATCAAATGAATTCAATACGATTTACTCCTACTGCATTGCGGATTTGGATTTATCATGGGACCATCAATTTTAACGGATTCGCTGCAAAATCCGCAAAAGTAGACAGAGTCAGTTCAGGACAGATGAGATATGTAATGAAAATGTGAGTTGTTGCGTGTAATTTGTTTGACTTGTTTTTATTGGTATTTCCCGTTCGTTTTCTATTGAATTTGCTAATGAAGTTTTATTTCTCCTTGACTGTTGTCTGGACTTGGATTCCTTAATTCAATTCTACATCTACTACTTGGTGATCTAACTTTTCGAGTTAGATTCTAAAAGCTAGACGATTGACATTTTGGGTTCATATCCTACATACTCTTTGCAGGACCAGATTAGGGCTCTCCACAATGTTGAAGCCTGATTGAGTTCACCTTGATGTGATGTTAGTGCTAAGCCTAAAATATGTTTGCCTGAGGGATCCTCCAGGACGAAAGTATTCGTTTGCTGGGTCAAAACCCTTTCCCATGCTCTCCGTCGTTTTTGTTTGTGATGATTCGTAACTTTAACTTTCACACAAAGTAGGGAATGTGTGAAGTGAACTCTCTCAAGAGTTGGGGCGGAAAAATGAGATAAATCTCCTTTGGGTCCCACGAATAAAATGCCCTTTGGGCTCAACAGATGATATGAGGTCTAAGTAGGATTTAGTTTATAATATTACTTTTGCCCGGATTCCAAGTCTGACACTGTCACACTTGGTATTCTAGTTTAAAGGGCCAACATGACCACGGCTACGGCTAGCTAGGTATGAATGGCTAGATTTTATGAAAGTTGTTCTTCCTCTTTTCATCACATGACAAGTTATTTAGCCAAAGAAGATATAAAAAAGTTCTTCGTCAAACACACAAGTAGAACTTAATGATAATGAAGAAGAAGAAGAAGAGTCATCTTGTAAAGCGAGAGAGATAGAGATAATACACGGAGCAAGTTGAGCTACTGAGTCGTATATCTTATATGTATTTTTTTTTCATTTGCAGGGGATTTGGCTTTGTGACATTCTCGGATCCAGCCGCTGTTGATAAAGTCCTGGCACAAGGAACTCATGAACTAGACGGCAAAAAGGTAATTTCCAACTCCTCTACTACTTGTACTTGCCCATCTTCCTAGTTTTCTCCCCTTTCCCTTCAGTCTCTGTCTCCTCCATCGAGCTTGATTGAGTATCCTTCCTTTTAGTAGAAGGAAGAACTAAAGTAAGAACATTGTAGCCCAGAGAGTTAAAAAGGAAGAAGACGAACTTGAGTTGAGTTGAAGAGTTGGATGGAATGGAAGGTGAAGGAAAGAGGTTTTGCCTTGGTTTTAGCTTTAGCGTGGATTCACTGACTAAGTCCCGTATTTCATTGACTTTCATGTAAGGCTATAATGAATGGGTTCAGGGCAATCCATGATTAGAATCTTACATTACATTCCACTCCCTGCATTGCGTGCCTGGAGAAGCTTCATAGATGAGTTTAGTTTGAGAAGAAAGAATACAGAGAAGAAGTAAGGTAGTAGTAGTCAGTTACTCAGTATTATTTAGATGGGATGGGAATCAAAAGCCCGCCCGTCGGAACGGAACTATGGATGGGAAACTAAAAGCTAAACTAAAGACAGCAAAACTCACGGAGTGCGGCGCTAAGGTAAAACGCCATGGAAAAAATTCACAACTCATCGGATTTACTTTATGGGATAGTGTGATGCAAGTGCATGCATGTGGATGTGTGGAAAAAAACTGAGGATGCGAATTTGTTGGCTGGTCGGCTGGCGTGCTTTAGTGGGATCCCTCTCTCTCTGCTCATGCCATTCTCCTCATCTGTCAAGTCATGCTGTGAATTATTTGTCTTAGGAAGATACGAGTAGTTAGTTAGTTGGAAGGTTTTTTAGATTTTTTGGTTCGGTGGCTTGGCTGTTCCTTGAGCTCCCAGACCCATTTTCTTGGGTTCAGCTTGGACTCTAGAATTGTGATAAGTTGTTCATTCATATACAGTATTGGGTGGCTAGAGGCAAAGTGAATGGAGAGAAAGACGAACACAAAGTACTTTGATCACGAAATGTGGAAATGAAAAATAGACTTATCGCATTGGATTTTCAACCCAAAAGCGTCCTACTAAAGTTAATCATGCGATTTTCCTTCCATGACCAACCATGCTTTGCTTTCTCTCATCTCTCTTCATACGCTAGGAGATTAAACCAATTTTTTCTTTTTTTTTCTTCTACAAAGTAAAATCTAAAAACTAATGGCAACGCTGAACACATAGTAGTGAAGGCCACTAGGCCGCTGAGGAAAAGAGATGGTTCTTTGTGTAGTAGAAATAATGCGAGTGAAAGCGGAATTACATTGTATTGTAATGACCAAATTGTTTGCCTTGGACCTTGGAACGAGAATGGGATAAGGAAAGTCGCGTAGGAAGGAAGGGTAGATAGGTAGGTAGGTCGTACATATTTACAAGAGGAAAGTAAACTATTCGGAGAAAGGAGAATGCGGAGAAAGTCCATGCGGCATTCCTCTGACTGACTTTGTGTGATATTTTGATTGTGATTGGAGTTAGGAGATAAGAGTCGCTTCTGTGTCTGAGTAGATTAGCGTTTGAATGAATCTCAAACTAGTTGTATAGTCTAGTGTGAATCCTGAGGCAGAGAAAGAAAACTAAAACCCTTGGAAGTGTAATTCCAAGCGACGAGTTCTTTTAGCCTGTGAGTGGTTAAATAAGTTGGGTAAGGATTTTGATGGAAAGAGTTCGTCAGAGAGATGAGGTAATAATTTTGAGGACCAGTAGTTCTTTTTGCTAAGAGACTCGACCAAAAAGAGTGTTTTCTCACAGAGACGCCTCGATGCGGGAAAGTTGAGGACTAGGCCATTTAAAAGGTATAATTCTGTAGAATGGTGGACTAGGCGAAATCGTGTAGTGTGAGGATAGTAAGAGTTATATGACCCCATCTTTCCAAGTGAAGAGTTTGCAAGATTGAAAGTTTTGAGTTGAGTCGACAGAACGATATTTCTTTTGAGGAAGAAAGTGTTAAAGGAGACGAAGGAGAGGTGAGAGAGCAAAGGATTGTCCTTTCCTTACACAGCCGGTGGCTCAATCCCGAATTTATCATTCATGCGGGTCTTCTTCTCTACGACTCTCTGTCTAGTCCTAGTCTCCGTATCCACAGCTTAGGAAGGGCCACAGCGCTTACAAGGCAAAGGCTCTACCTCCTCAACTTTAATTCGAGAGTAAAATTGGAATTTGTTTATTCAAGGAAAGGAAGGATGAATAGGTAGGATTTGGATGGGAGGGAAACGGACTTTCCTTCAGCCAACATGAAATAAATTGCTGACAGGGGTAAATTAATTTTGAACTCATCCATTCGGAATATAGGGGTAAAGGAAATCCAAAAATAAATGACGGATTTTGTTGATCTGTGCTGACGGCACGGAAAGAGGAATCATGATAATTTGATTGGAATCGCCATCCAAGTTGACTTTAAATCGAGTCAAATAAATCCATCCACGGCTTTACTAAAACTGTAACTGAGCCATCCAATCGTAGCATTTGACCTTCTTTTGACTAGGCCCTTGTGAATGCAAACTTATTGAATTTTTACAGCTCTACTTGCTATTCCAATATTAATATTACACTTTTCCTTGTAGAAATCTTTGAATTTACAGTTGTAGACACAACTAAGGTCATTTTAATTTTATGAAGACTATCTTCCCCTGTTGCATTGTTCATTAGCTCAAGGAAGCGAGTTGTTAAAGCTTTTTTTAAAAGACAAGACTAGGCATAATTAACTTGAAATTGGGAGTCATGTATTCAGTCGGACTAATTGTGATTTATGCTGGGTGATTACATCTGGTATCAAGGATGTTTTATAATTTGGGAGCCTTGCTAGAGTAGAGTGAATCCATTGGAACCCATTTGATAATTTCTTTGGCTTTCATTTTGGAGAATATGTGAGTTTTGTGAGAATGAAAGTTGGATAGTAGGATTTGAGGATTGTGAGTTAAACTCGTGATGTAAAGAAAAGAGGAAGGAAGGAAGGGATGAAATAAGAGTAGAGAGTTGTTGGGTAGGGTAGGTAGGTATTAAGAAGTTATGTAGTATGTAATGAAGAAGAAGTAAATAGAAAAAGGCGTGAATTCGATTTTCTTCTCTTTTTTGCCTTAGTTTGGAGTGGAAGTCTGTCTTGAGTTGGGAAAGTAGAAGTGTTGAGGATCGGATGGATGGAAAAAGCTCTAGGAGCCTTTGTCCAATTCTATCCTCACTCCTTCTTCTTCCTTCCTTCCTATCCCATCTATTCCTTCTTTCACAATTTTTGTGTTGCCTACGGGTGAGAAGTGGATTATTTACAAAACCTGTAGGACGAGGGAGAAGGAGAGTTCCTCTGGGCAATTCTTGATTGCGCAACGGAACAGAAATTGCCTAGTTTGAACTTTACCTATGTGGATGTGGAGTTGGGATGTGGATGTGAGTTGCACTTGAGATGAAGAGAATTATTATACTGCATTGAACTCATGGAAGAACTGACGAAAAAAGAGTTGGACTCAAGGCAACAGGGGCAATAGGATAGGATTGGTAGGTATGGATGAGATGGTGTGTGCTCTGTTTGTTAGTACCACCGAGGGGACTTGCACTTACAATGTGTTCTAGTCCGCTTAAAAAATTGAGCATTCTGCCGAGGTTCTCAGGAAAAACCTACCCTTGCACTGACGGACTGACGACTACTACGCCGACTGAATGATCCATCCAACTACTTTGCTATACATTCCCACTCAAGAAAACGAGTAGAAGGATTAAATTGTGTTGGAAACATGTGAAAATATTACTAAAATAATGATCAGGTAGAACAAGGTTAAACGCACTCTCTTTTCTTGACGGGTTAGTTAGAAAAAGAATGAACAAAAGAAAGGAAGGAAGTTCATCACTAAACTCATAATATTCATGAGATTTGTTTAGAAAAGCGGTAGGATTCACTTGGGACATGAATGAGCGGAAAAAGCATTTGTTTAATTGAAATTTCGTCATCTCTTCCTTGTAAACTTCACCTACTAGGATATCAGAATTCAGGGTTGGGATTTGAGGTTGTTCTATATTTATTTGGACCTCCTTCAAGTTATAACTTTAGCAAATAAGTTTTATGGTCAATTTGGATTTTGCATGATCACTTTGAGTCGAATTGTACAACGTGTGTGACGAAAAAGTCCTTGGCATGTTGGACTAGACGATAGGAATATTTTTGTTTTTCGTATCAGAAAGGAGTGCGTATACATTTAAGGTGAAGTCCAAGAAAAGAAGTGAAGAGTAATCACAAATGTGCCACTTTGTCCAATTCGAAATAACTAGGAAACTTTATGACGATAAAGTCTGTTGTAAGAATTGAAATGAATTTGTAATACCGAATCAAACAAAAATCTATAGCCTGGTTTTATGTTCGTTAGATTAATGTTACATTGTATGGCTGAGGTTCGAGTTTTGATAAAAATGCCTTTTCTGCTCGTGTATTAGTCGAACTCATTTCCCCTTTATGGTTTGCGGAAAGCAATAATTTTTTTACTAAAAGCAAGGCAAACACCTAGACCAGAAATCACATTAAAGTGTTGCAAAACTTTATTCGCCGGCGCCTACCAGAGTTTAGCATCATTAGAGCACCAGCGTAGGGTGTCTCACCTCTTCTTGTAGCCCATGGGATTTCTTTTTACATTTTAAAAAAGCATGTATGGTTGAAACGTGTTAAATTCTATTCATTCCTTTTGGCATTGCTCATTCCATGGATGTACTCTCAACCTTAATGACATGACGCACATGAAGAGGAGGATCATCAGGACGGAGGTTAACGTCATTCAAACTGATGATTACAGTGTTTTCATCTACGTACACAAATAAGGATGAACCTCTTAGACTCCATCCCCTCTCCCCACCACCATCCTACAAAATTGGTTTAAAACTCATTATTATATTCGGTGGTTTCTAATCTTAATGGAAAAATCCTTGCGGGTATTCTTCCTTTTACAATCAAGTCGAGTGAAGATTTTTCTACACGGTTGGCCATTAAGGCATGTGTCCCAAAATAATACGTGCATTATTTACACAAGAACGCCTCGTTGAATTGAATAGTCTCGCAAGATTGTAAACATTTTCCAATTTCTTTACAAAGTCTTAATGTTGGTAATTCTGATATTCACATTGAACTTGGAAAGGTCAGAGAGAGCATACGGGCGGGTAGGGTCGGCTAGCATGTGGAAAGTGATTGTAGAAGAAGGAAAAGTAGTCTGGCTAATGTTGAAATGGAGTAAGTAAAGTAAGTGTAATGGGAAATCTGAGGAGACGGAGACTAGGAGGACACGATATGATTATCTAGCGAAAGTCGATATTTGCAACAGCAAGGCAACTGAGAGCCTGCCGTGGCCAGAGTGGGCTATGTTGGACCCTTCTAACATTTCCCATACCATGCATGTGTGTGTCATTTTTGAACTCTCATTTTTTAATCTCATCTTTTTTCTTCGTTCCTTCCTTCCCATTAAGTCTCGTGCACTGACATTCACATTATTACCTCCCAAGATAAAGACACAAGACAGAAGAGAAACGACAGGAGTGAGCATGCACACTACTGCAGGGAGATGCGAAAGAGGATAGAAATATTGAATATTTTTTCCAAGAAGGAATGGAATTTCATTAAAAGTACTCGTCACAAGATCTACACATTGATTGTAACACCGATTCCATTTTGAATTTCACATCATTTCCAAGCATAACAGAGGAGAACCATTAGTTAGAAAAGTGAGGAGGGATTGATGGAAGCGGAGCATAAAAATTGTAGAGTTTACATGTTAAGTGTGCACTTTGCATGCAGAATGCTTAATTTAGAATCCACGGCGCATCCCAGTAATGCACTACAATAATTAGGCACTGGGTCCTGTTCTCTCTCAACTCTTCTGCTGGCATAGCATTGTACCAGAATCCTGCATAATTAGTTGTGTACTGTGGTTTCGTGAAGGAATTCTTCTCTGAGATTGTTTTTTTAACTCCTTCTTTTGTGGATTGCGAATGGGATTATTGAGGTTGAATTGTAGAGCACTGGCGTGTTGTTGGTGTTTCATCCCGTCATCTCCGGATTCCAAATATTTCCACTCAGATGCCAAGCTGTTTTCAATTGCTAAGAGTTAATATGGAGTTCTCTAGCTAAGCAATTAAAATCAGCCGCACGTCACATAGTTGAACCATGGAATTGAATTCGAATTTTTTTGTTTTTGAATTTTTTGAGGGTAGCTATTTGAGACTGAAAGATCATCGAATGGACCAAATCGTCTTTTTCACCAATTGTCCTCACTTTTCTGCTGACTTTGGATGGATACAAACTTTTTTACGAGGGTGAGAGTAGTTATTACACGAAGGGAGAAGAAAAAGTTCAATGATTTCAGTTTGCTTGCTGCACTGCACATGAATGGGTTTAATGGAGCCATTTTGAATGATATTAAATTGAGATAGTGATGGTATGGTAGGAAAGAGTAGGAAGAAGAGTTAAGTCAAGGATGCTAAGCTAAGAAAAGAGGACGACGTGAACAGAAGGAAAAGCTTGGCTTAAATGTCTTCTCATCTCAATTCTCAAGGCTAGACGCCTCAGCCGCTGATGATTGAGCCGAGTATTGAGCTGGAAGGAGAAAAAAAGAGCAAAGGCAATCCCCGCCACATCTGTCACAAATACTCTTCTCAAATCAACATTGATATTTTATAAAGTGACATGACATCCCACATGTGAATATACAGATTATGTGTAGGTAAAAGACGTAGGAGAGCGGGTGAGCGGATAAGTGCCAAAAACCAAAGAGAATTATATTATGCATGGCTTACATGTTTATGTTGTATGAATGAAGAAAAAGAAGAAGGAATGGGTGCTTAAGGTTAGGCTTCACTTGACTTGGCTTTGCCCATGCCGTTCCCAGTGCCATGCCGGCGTAGTGATGAAACATAAAATTCCAGTAGCCGCATTTGCATTGGAGTCAAACAGGTTTTTGATACATAATGCAACATGTTTTACAATTTTAATCACCCTTCTTGTAACATTTACAACGACATCGACGACACCCCATGAGGTGGAGGAACGTGTTGATTGCATTGTATAAAGTAATAAATTATTTCTGATCCACAACTTACCTTTCCTTTTTCCTCACCTTTCTTACCAATATCTTAACTAATATTCTATTTGTATTGTAGACCCTGTGTTTCCTTGTATAAGCCGACTTGGACATTCAGCCTTTTACATTTACTTTCTATTCAATGAAAGTATGAAATATCATATTCAGTGAATAATAAATGATTCTTTATTTGTTTCAGATTGACCCGAAAGTTGCATTCCCGCGAAGGGCCCATCCGAAGGTGAGAACAAATTTATTACTGCAGTAGTATTTCTTTAATTCTGTATTATTTTTGAAGGACAAGAGTTTTGAGTACTAGCTAAAGAGAAAGTAACGTAGCAATTTTCCCAGTGTTAATTTAATAAGAAAATAGGTCCGGGGCCTCGATTGGCTATTGGGCTCTGATCCAGATTTTGCTGTTGACAAAATTTACATGGTGAAAGCAACAGGACTAGGGCTCTCAGTGTTTTTCCACACCTCAATGCAATGAATGGAATCGATATTAGCATTAAAAAAGGAGTCAGCCAGAATCTAGTTTGTTCTCTCAATCAAAATTTTAGTGTCGCCATTACCACTGTAAAATTCATGCCCACCGCTGAGACTGCCACGCCAGGACTTGCCTTAAATTATTTATAGCCAGAATTATTAACGTCAACTCTGCGCTTGAAGAACCAGAGTTCATGTGGAGTATTTTATTTCTGACCTTAGAATTTCTATTTCCTTAGGATTTCATTGCTTGCATATTGCATAGCATTGTCGAAATTAATCATACGTCCCCTATATAATATTGTTAGGGTCATGTAGGTCTTATGGCGAAGTGGTAGTGTAAGGTCTTGTTCATATCTGGATCCTAGTAAAAAAAAATTCATGCACACTTCACGTAAAAACGCTTTGAACACGAAATCCGCTTCCTCGTAAAACACTGCTCATTGATGATATTTGATATGAGATGTGAGTAGTGTAAGTGTAACCTAGGATTGTTAGTATAGGTGCATGCTATACGAACCGGGCTGCATTATTTTTTCTTCCCGAATTCCTATCGTTGGTTGTTGTATTGAGGATAAGGCTTACAGAAGTCAGTCATTTTACATAGTTTTTGTAGTTTGAGTGTTACATTTTCCCAAATCTTGATGTGTTTAAAAATCCGAGTCGGTGTAGGTTGTGATTTGACTCCCCTTTGATTCTCTACGGTGTGGTTCAAGTGGTGGTATGGTTTTGGTGGTCTCTGCTCCCTATAATACAGGAACCGACTCCTAACAGCTACTCACTCCAATTCTTTATGGCTTGTAACACGTGCTCAGTTCTCATTCCAAGTTTAAGCCAGGGTCCTGAATGCTTTTTTAGTCTGACGACGACCCGTCCGTGGTGTTGGAATGTATGCTGAGAATACAAAATGGAAAAGTGTAATATTGCATGACTTAACTCATTTGAATTTTTCTCCCCTTCTCTCTTGTTCTACAACGTTGGCCTAGGAGGGCCTAAGTCGTAGTCGCAGTAGTGGAGGTGCACCTACTTTCGTATGTATGATGCGACATGCGACATATTTTTATTCCACTATCGTCTTTAGGTTTCTAATTGTAAGGTTTACTCCTTCCTCCTCCATATGCATGCATAGATTCTAATGGCCCATGGCTCAGTTGAATAGTCCCTTAGGTCTTGGTCAATGGAAAATTATCATAGTGTGCAATCAGTTGAGCGAGCACTTAATTGTAAAATTTGATTATACCTTTCACGCATATGTGAGTTTGAGCGTGATTTGATGAGTTGGGGTTAACCTTTATATTGAAACATACACACTCATTTGGGTGCCAAAGACAGTTGAGCGAGCACTTAATTGTAAAATTTGATTATACCTTTCACGCATATGTGAGTTTGAGCGTGATTTGATGAGTTGGGGTTAACCTTTATATTGAAACATACACACTCATCTGGGTGCCAAAGGTCCTAACCATTTATTCGAATTAGCTTCTTGGTTATTAGATCAATGAATGGGAGAATTAGTTTCAAGTTCAGTCCATTATTAGTTATATCTATTAATGTTTCCCCCCATTGACTTATTTACTTCGGTCTGAGTGGCTATAATATTTTTATTATTTTCCTATCACTTTGAGTTTGGATTTAGGAGATGGAATAAATAACCTTAGGCCACCTTTGGCATTTGCAAATCCCGAGCTACAAGTTGTATGTCAGCCAGCCAGGAGTTAGTTGGGAGTAATTTTAGATTGACCTATTCTTTTGACAGGAGTGGAATTCCCCATTGAGTGAGTGAGATGAGAATGAATTTTTAAATGCCACAAACTACACCCTACTGAATAGACTTGACGATATCGATAGTGCAATAAGGTTAAATGAAATGTGTGTTTTCGGAAGAGTGTCTGTGTGGATGTATTTATGTAAGTGTATTTAGTGTGAGTGAAGAGTTGATTCGATTGTGTAATTTGGGGTGGGTTGTGTAAATCTCAACTCGGTTCATGGTGAGTTGAGTGAGTGTGTAGCCTCATACATAGACACAAAACCAGGAAAATAAACATCTTGGGTATAATCACTCCACACTTTGAGTAGAAGAAAGAAGAGTTGGGAAGTTTAGTTAGTTTGGTGGCGTCGAGTCCAAAAAGACTAACAGGGGGATACAAGTAGACGATTTCTCCTAACGTTCGATCCAAAGGGCATTCAGATGAATTGGACACATGAGGTCTGATTAGATTGAGTCAACTTAAATTGTGTCCACTGAATCAAGATAATCTTATCAATTTAAGTTAAATTTACCTTCAAGTGGAATAAACATGATTTTTTAGAACTTTTGTAATTTTAAACTGAGATTTGTTGGAAACGGATTGACAATGTATTTCTGTGTTAAAGAGTTAACAAGATTAAGATAGGATCAGGAGGAAGGCATAGAATGAGGAATAGGGATTTGGAAGGCTGACAATGGAATTAGACACAATTCATTCTATCTTGGACTGTCTGTAATATTTGACATTAGTTTTAAAGCCCTTGTACACTCCTGCCTCCTCTGTCCGCTCCTTTGAGTTGAGTTTGAGCAAATACGGATTAGAAACTTTCCCCCCTTCCCAATTCCAAAACATGGGAACATCCTGTTGCTCCAATAGTGGGAAAGTTAATGCTACGGAAGAAAAACATTCTTTTCCTTCACGTCTTTCCTACCACTATACTCCTTGCGTCCCATATAACTTGAGTATAGGAAGACCCATACCCGGGTAGATTCCTTCGTCAGGACCCTAAGAGCTTTTCCCAGCCGTTGTTGTGCTAAAATTCAACTTGACTCCATTTGTATTTATCTCTTTCCACTTGAGAGAGAGGGAAAGGACGAGAACAGAGTTTGATCACCAGCCCTCGTCATCGTCCTTAGTTTTATTTTACCCGTCCTTTCTTCGACTAGGACTTGTAGGATAGGATATTGTAGGAGGCATGGCACGGACAAAAGAACAAAATGAAAGTAAATTAATAATTGAGAGGATGTGAAAGTCAGGGGAAGGAAAAGAAGCCATGTGTATGCTTAAAACGAGGAAGAAAGTTGCACCTTGGATTGTTTTTGCATCCCGTGCCTTGTACAAAATGGCCTCTGGTGAGAGCGTATGGAATAAGTGGCATAACCCTCTGGACGATTTCCTCCTCTCAAAGGGCATAAAATTATATGGAATAGTGTAAGGTGAAGGTGAGCAAGGGGAAATGGATGATGGTGGTAAGGCACGGGATCCGTATCATTCCTTGGCTTTTTATGAAACATTTTTACGATTCAGCCTTTGCCCATCCCAACGTGTGTGGTTCAGACTTCAGAGTATATATGGGTCATGTCTGGTCACAAAGATTTTAAAAAGTTGAGCGGAGGATCCTTGTGAAACGAAGGATGACTGAATATGTCTTCCTCAAGTTTTTTTCTTCTTACCCTGTCGTGAGGTCGCACACTTTGAGTTCACGTAAGGGAGAGTCTGCTGTTACGTTACTTTAATACATTGGAAGAAACTATGATATGAAGTAAAAAAGAAAAGTTTTTCCCTCGTTGAGCTGCTGACTGGGCAAAGATTTGACTTGGCATGGTTTGACTGCATCAGCTCTTGTTCTTCTCTTCTTCTATTTCTTCCCCATATTCTTTGACTTGGTTCAAAGCGACTGAACCAAAATCGATGTAGGTTGGCTATAAGGAGCAAATGGAACTACGTCAAACTCGTGTGCTTCGCTCTTTCTCAACATCCATCCCTCATCCGCGTAACTTGTCAGAAGAAAAAAAATGGTAGAGGTAGTAGTAGTTTCAAAAATTCCAGGTCTTATGCAAATATTAATTCTTTTCTTTCGTTCTGGGATGGATGGTTGGGATATATTGAAAGGACTAAAAGTGAAGGTCCCAGCTTGGATGGAAGAAGCTTCAATTCTTCTTCTTTTTTTTTACTTTTTTTCCATTCCTTGTCGCAAGTGAGAGGAAGTGGAAAGAGAGTAACGGATCGGTATGAATAATGTCTCTTCGTTCGGTTTGCGAATGTGAATCTTGTGAAGAGAGAGTGAGACTAAGAGTTTTTTTAATGTGAGGAAAAGCAAAGTGAAAGTAGTGGCATGGCCTGATCTAGATGGGCAGGAGTCATGTTGGGCAAAATTTGGAAACTAAGTAAGCGTAAGTGTATGTGTGGGTAGTAGTACTGTGCAGGAATGAAAGCAGGAGAAGTGAGTAAAAGCTGGATAGATTTTATTCAATAATTTTTTTTGGCAGTAGAGTGAAGAACTCGTCGGAGAGCAATTAAAACCTTTTGAAACAAAGTATAATGGGTAAGGTAGGTAGGTGGAGGAGACATATTATGAAGTTAGTGTTTTATCGATTTGAAAGAGGACCGAGAAAGAGGGGAAAGTAAAGTGAGGTAGGTACTTGTAGAGTTGATAAGCTATAATCGGTTCACTCATGTCTAGTCTTCCTTGGTTTAGAAAGGAGCGGGCAGGTATATCCTTACCTAAAACCCGCTTTTCTCGACTAAGTCGAGTTTAGGTTTCTAACGGAGCGAAGCACTGTAGTGTTTATGGATGAGTCCCTAGTGGGATTCACATGGAAGGAAAAGACAAGGCTCCTAATGTATAAATGCCTTTTTCGCAAAGGACGACTGACTTGGACTATTGGGAACATGTAGAAGTACTTGGAAGGTTAGGCTAGGTTCAGAGCAAGTACTCCCCTTCACGTCATCCAATAGATTGTTGGAGAATCGCATGACATTTATATTAGAAAAAATATTTTTAATAAATGGTTGTCGTAAAAGGCTGAGTGACTGGCTGGATAGCGATGACCTTTTGAGAGAATGGCAGGTTCATGTTATTGTTCCACACTCAAATAGCTATAGTAGTTCAACTCGTCTGGCTCTTCCGTGTTTGCTTTGCATTCCCGGCTCTCATTTTTTTGCGCCTTTGTAGTGGCGTGAAAATGTGCTAGTTTCAAAAGAAAGGGCTTGCGTTTATGTGCCAAATTGCCCTATTATATATAAATGTGTGTGACCGGATTTGACCGTTAATATAAATAATAATGGCTCAAATAAACTCAAATGGATTTCACATGGTTTGCTGAGTCAACTTCGTTTTCCAAATATCCTTTGAATTCGTTTGTATTGATAATTTCAAGAAGTGCCTGTTAAATAATCACTTTCCATTTTTTTTCTTTCCATAGCTCTTGCAATTTTATTTTACACCTGATTAACCTCTTTGTTCTCCGAAGGAAAATTAAAAATAAAGTTTACAATAAAGCACAAAGTATAGGAAAGGCCTAAGGGTATATGTCTAGGATAGAATGCCAAAGTTATACGAGTCAATACATCATATTCTTGAGGAATAAGGAATATGATGTATTATGTATGATGTAAGCGTAGGAAACTAATGTTGTCGTAAAGTTCTAGTTCTCGGTTGTAAATAATTTCCTCAGGATCAATCAAAGTAAGTAGGGAGTTGTATACTTAGCAGAGTTCAGATTGGGATTGAGATTTACGACACTGTTGATGCCCTCCAGGCAGTGTAGTATCTCGAAATGAGGAAGCTCTAATCCATTAATGCATGAAGATTAAAAGAAGGGATGGACAATAGGATTTTGAAGGCTTATTCAATTCCAGAGTAGAATGAATTAATAATTTCCATCTAGTGTTAAATAAATGATTTGTATTGGGGGAAAAGGCATGCAATACATGCCGAGAACATGCAATGTTCCAAATTCATTCCTATTTGTTGTATAGTATATCATGTCCAAGGTGATAAAGATGAAATTACTCCGAGTTAGGTATTTTGCAACTTTCCTTCTTCGTACAAAATTAGCTGTCATACAAGGTTTTGATATGAGGAGAGGAAGCCAGTGAACCGTAACCGAGTAAATGATTATCCAAGACAGGTGAATTTTAATTATTTACGGCTCAAGTTCTCAAAAGGGAATATTCGTGGGACGGGGTGACTTTCAGTTCTTATTCCCTAATCACTCCCCGTTCCTCTTACAATCTTTCAAAAATGTTTTCCCATAATTGACAGGTTAACTTAACGGAAGGAACACATAATTGTCCCTGCTGGGAAAATCTAGAGAAAATTAGAAGAGTTTTGCCTCGGGAAGACATATATGTACTTTTGAACCATGATAGATCTCTTTGAACTCCATCTCAAACGAGTACTACTAGGAAAAGATTCAACGAGCAATACAAAGCGGCTTTTGTAGCTCAAATTTATTTGTTCCAAATACTTAAATTAACCTCATTCCATTCCATAAACATTAAACATGAACTGAATTTCTATGCACGTATTGCTGTTGCTCATTTAACATTTAGTTAGAGAAACTGTATTCCACTCAATTTTTTTGCTTAAATCTGTACATCGGCTCACCTTTGGAAAGTGTATTCTGCATTAAATAATCACTAATTGTCTGAAAAAGTAAAATTGTGCATTGTGTTTTTGTCGTAATCTAATTCTACTTCATATGTACTACCAATTCGAGATTTTTGTTTATGTTTCTTGGTTTAACTCGACGAGTGAGCATTTAAAGGGAAAATCTGACGGGAATGTTTTTTTAAATAATTCTTTTCTGCGTTCCTTTGTCAGAATGAACAAATCGATTTAGTAGTCCGGCAACAGGATTTGCATTGAGTTACAACAACATGCAATCTACATAATTTGGTGAATTGAACAAGTTACCTAACTTGAGTAGTTGTTGTTTCCCCCTGAGTGGAAACGTAAGATTTCCTTGATTCCTGCTTTGTATGTTGAATTAGTCTTGTCCCTTGTCTTTGTATGTAAGTCAACTCGGGACTTGAGTTCTTATTATAATTCTGTTTCACTTTCAATTGGCATAAAATAGTGTTTTGTCAGTCAGGACAGGATAAGGAGTAGAGTGGAATGAGGATCCTCATAAACTGAGTATGCTAAATATATGAAAACTCTACTCGTGAATGCCGTTTAAAGCCCTTGAATAATTGACACATCCAACGACGTTTATATTATTGGTTGACGATGTTTTGATACTTTATGGGCCATTTAAGCATTTTTATTAGTCCTTCCTTGTCATTCACACGTATGGGAAGCCCACCCGAGATCCTTTAAGTTGGAACGTTAGTAATGGCAATACCCATCACCTACCGATGAGGGAAAGACCCATTCAGTTTTCCTAGGGATTTGCATATGCAGTTAAATAAAAATCTAAGCAAAAAATAAGGCAGGCGTGAAATACGAGAATAAAAAAAGTTAATGCTAATAGCCTTCATTTTTTGTGTGTGATCTCTTTTGCAAGCCTGAGATTTGTTCAAAAGCTATGGTATTCATTATCTGTTCGAAATAACGGAAAATGTAGCTCACGTTTTCATTTTGAGCTATCAGGTGATATTTCTTATATCCATGAGTTAGAGAGAAGCATAATATTTAAAAGTTTTGGTCTTGGATCAAACAGTAATGTTTTATGGATGAAACATTTTGGATGTATACTGGCTAGACACATGTATAAACTTACCTTGTAGTTCCTTCCCTGTATTTTTGGGACTTCAAATGAGGAAATAATAGCCATAACCATTACATAAGTTCCCCCACAGAATGAAACAAATTGCTCCTAAATGGAAAACAGGAAAAATTGCAATATTTTATCTCTTCTGTCTCTCCTTTTGCATGCTCCGGACGGATGTTCTTCTTATATTAAGAGTAAGAGAAGAAGTGAACAGAGCTGCCCATTTTCCTCCAATTTCCTTTTCACCACCCACGTCTAGATTTGTCGAGTAGTACAATTCTTATCTCCGCTCCACGCCTCACATTCGATCGTGGATTCTAATTCTTATAGTTTCTAGTTTGAAACAAAAATATTTTTTCAAATCATTAAATATATCCTGAGCGAAGTGATTGTTTTACTTAAAATCTTCCTGAACCACAATAATATTGATGAATTCACTCAAGTTTTCACCATCGTGAAGAGAAAAGGAATCCAAAGTCTTTGGTTGGATTGCGTGTCTAAAGTAAACACCGCTGGGGCGGTTTTCTTTTAATGTTATCTCAAGAAGTGGTGGATTATGGAAAAAGGGAGACAAATTATGAGTTGCTCTCCATCTTCTCTTCTTTAGTTTCCTACATCCGATTGTACTTGGTCGAATTCATTATTTGTATATTGTAAGTTGTACTCATTGTGTCTACTCTTATTTCTTAGTTGCATTTATTCTATCTCCGGTTGTTGAAAGGGTATTCTTGGCTCAGGCATGGGCTTGTCCCAAAGACAGGAACGGAAACAAGGATTTTTATTGTATTGATATTAGTTGAGTAGGAATTGGAATGGATTGGAGAGAGATTGGGAGTTTGTTGTGTTTGAAAAATCCATTTCTTCCTACTAGTTGAATGAAGGGTTGATAGCATATGTATGTAATGATCCGGAAGAAAATATATATGATGTCTAATGGGTTTCTAGTCTAACTTCTCGTTTTTCTTCGACTTCTTTTTAGGATATCCAATGTATAAGTTCATCTCTCTTCTTTTTCGGATCCTCTGCTCTGTTGTTATGTGTAACTGTACTGTACCAATAACACAAGGATGCAATGATTGATTTGACGCATCTCTCACCCTTCAAAACCTTTTTCCTTGGCTCTTGGAGTCTTCGTTCAGGAGGAGTGTTCCATTTATGAGTTTTCTCCTCACATATTATTATATGTAGCTTCCTGACAAGGAAAAGCAAACTATTGACAATCTAGTAAGACTACACAGTCAGCCAGGGCTAGCCCAAGACCAGCCAACCCGTCTCTCTCTCTCATTTTTCCTTCATTCTTTTCTTCTTTCCTTCCTTCAAAAAAGTATTTTTCCGCTGCTGTGAAGGATAAGCGAAAGCAAATGGTCTAGCTATAGCTATGGCCACGTATGAATGTCCTTGTCAAGTTCAAGCCTAGAGCTGGCGATGGAACGGAGAGTCAGATAAAATAAGTTGAATTGAAGGAAAAAGTAAAGCTTTTTTATTCCTAGAGTTGAACAATGAACGTTGAATTCATAAAGGAAATAGGAATAGGGAATCAAAATCTGGATTTTTTTTCTTTTATTAATATTTTTTCGCTTTTCTTCCATTTGTAAGACTGACTCAAGGCAAGGGAAGGAGAGGAAAAGGAAGTAGTGACACGGGATGGGAGCTAGGATAGGATCAAAGTGTAGTCTGAATCTGGCTTGACTGGACTGGTTTGAGTTTGAGTTAATGATCTAGGTTTATCATTAAATTTATTCGAGAGTGATATGCATGGGAGTCTTGGGATTTGGGGAATAAATGGTTCAATGGATGAATTGAAACGTCGTTTTCCTAAATGGGGCCTATCCCTGTCTACTACTACTGTATTCCCTCCTTGACTCCCGAACTCCATTGAGCTGTAATAGTGGTGAGAAGCGTGCGAGTTGAGTATTGAGTTGTTCGAATGAATTGCAACGTATTCGGCATAAAAATCCTTCTGGGGTTTTAGTCTCGTAATCTATCTAGCTCTAGTTATACTATATCAACCAGGTGGGTCAGCCACATGCTGTGAGCTGTATTTTATGTATTAATTTGATTGGATTTGTTTTTTGATAGGATTTTTTTTGAATAATGGACTCTCGGTGTGATGGCAAATGTAGGTTGACTCGTAACCTGATACTTTTTCCAAGGTGTTTTAGGAAAATGTCCAATATATGAAATAAAATTGATAAAGGAATTGGAAATGATGTTATGTTCATGCAGTGGGTATTTTAGTTTGTTGGACAAATTTGTCTATTTGATAACATGGTCGTCTTTTTTGAAAGGTGGGAGTCTGAACATGAATTTTGTATAAATATGCTATTCTCCTGCACCGAGGCTAAGAAAGAGAGAAATTTTGCGAGTTGGGATAAGTTTGAGAAAGCGAAGAAGTTTTTGTATGTTTGGTTGCATGTAGATTTGTGAGTTAGTCCGCGGTGGAGTTGAGTGAAATGGGGAAAGAAGCTCAAAGTCAAATATGCAAAGTAATTTTGGAGTAATGCGAGCATGAAAGAGTAGTCGTCGTCGTCGCAGTGAGTAGGGTCTTGCCTCTTTCTCCCCATTTCTCCTGTTGTCCGATAATAACGTTATTTCCCATTCACCGAAATCGAATTAAAGAATCATTCCGTGCCAGGCACACACACAAGGAAGGAAAGGAACCAGCCATCACAGTATCCGACCATACTAGACGACTTCCTAACTATACTCTACAACTAGTTCTACCAAAACTCCATTCTTCTCTTCTTGACATTTCAAATGATGTTCTCTCTCCTCACAAGCACTAAAGGCATTGTTTGTATAAAACATGGCTAGAGGAGAACATTTTCATTCCATTCTCTTTAGCACACAAACACCCGGGATGGGAAAGGCATCCATGAAATGTCCTCTCAACTTCTCTCTCTCCTCGTGTCACACTATCCCTCCACTCTACATATTTTTTATCCTTTTCCTTCCATTAACCCACAAATCTTTCATTATCTCGTTTATTTATTTTGACTCAAATCAAATCCATTACTACCCATGCCCCTGTAGGTATGCAAATCCATTCTTGTCCACAGTCCGTCCCATTCCTATTACCTATTCAACACCTGACAAACATGTTTTCTTTAGGTTTACTGCTTGACGGATAGTAAAACGTGTGGTGATATGAGAGGGTGCAGAAAGCATTTGAATCTTCGATTTCTTTACATGTATGTAGGAAAATGCAATTCTACCCAAGGAACTTTATGTGAAATCCATAAGTGTTTTATTCCAACTGACGACGAGTACGAGGCAGGGGAAGTATAAGATAGGATAAAATGGGATGATCTTGTCAAAAACTTGGAGAAAGTTCAGGTTTGCATTTTTGGAGGAAAATTACTGTCACCAGGCCACATACATAGCTTGAGACGAGACGAACGCTTAGCTCCATATGCTAGCTGTTTCGTTCACTATACGTTCCAAAATCTCACACAGTTTTCTTGGTTTATTGATTTGAGGAGGTGTGTTAGGCGGATTTTTATTTTTCAAACGCGCATTGCCAGTTTCAACTCGTATTGGCTATTGCCATTTTTCCATGGACGCACCCAATACGCGCAGTATGGATTATATGATTTTATTCTTGGTTGTAGCGTGTATAAATTAAATTCTTTGGCATCAAAAGGACATTGGGATGAGCGTAAAAAGACAGGTCAGGTTTTTATCGCCCCTATAATATGTTTGTAGAATTTTGTAAAGGAATGACGTAGGTGTGGTTGTGGCACTGAGTGTGTGGATGGAAGACTTGAGTTGGGTTCTGTGGTAAGGAGGTGGTGCAGATATTGATTTGTACTTGAAAGTAGCCTATATAGAGATTTTTTAGTTTGAGCTGAAGAGGAATGATTAGATCAGAGCTCGTTTTCTTCAGAGGAAATAGAGAAGAAGGAAGGAAAGGAAAGTAAGAAGTGGAATGAAGATTGGCTGGCTACCACTAGTCATTGCATTGGGGTTTTCATAGGTAGAGGAGGGGTGGGGGGAATGCAATGGAATGGTGGAAATAATAATAAGAGAGTGAAGTCGTTTGAAGTAAGTAATACATTTACTATGATTGCAGATGGTGACTCGTACAAAGAAGATTTTTGTTGGCGGTCTCTCCGCTCCTACAACGATTGAGGACGTCAGAACCTACTTTGAACAATTTGGCCCGGTAAGATCTAACTTCCTCTTGAGATACTTTACTCTTCTTCTACTGTGTGGAGTAAACAGTTATTCCTCTCTGGACGACGACGACGATCGGAACAATGTATACTAACTCTAATAGACTAGAGGAGCACTCCTCAGCAGACAAGGAAAGAGAAATGACACATATCTGTAGCCTAATGTGGAATAGGATCGTGGATGCTTATTCTTCCTTGGAAATGAACTTGTTTTGTCAAAAGAAAGGAAACATCATTAGATGAACAAGGTGTCTCTAATGTGAAGGATGACTCGTTGCAACATACAAGAGTCTAAACACAGTTAGAGAGATAGCTCCCTCGTCAAGATAGGCTTCTTCGCCTCAGTACATCAGAAGAGAATTTTCTCTTTCTTTTTTTTTAAAAAAAAGCACACATTTCTGATGAACTGACTTGGCACCACAAGTTGAAATCGATTTACGATGCGGGGATCCACAATTTCGTTTTTCTAGACTCCATGAGGCTGAGAGAATAGAAAAGCAAGGAAATATTGTAGGGATTGGATTGAACGAGTGCATAGTGTTTGTGCTTTCCGTCTTTCCTTAGTTATTAGATGGACAGGGCAACCGACCTACAAAGTTTTCTTTTCCTCAATGCTGTACACTTGCGATTTGGCTTAGTTTCTCCGTAGTAGAAGTGAAGGAAAAGTTAGGTTGGACTCTGCTGTGCGTATCTGGGCCCAGTTATTAGATTTGTCTCTAGTACATACCTCACGATCATTCATCCAAATAGCTAGAGTAGGAAGGAATGGAAGAAAGACGGTCGCTCGTAAAGGTAGTTGTGGTAATAGTTGTGTTCTGCTTTTGCTTTGAGAGTTGGTTGGATTTTGTAGCTGTTAGTCGTTGGTCGAACATCGTGTGTGATCGTTGGAACGTACTATTAGTTAGTTTGTAGGTTGAAAGAAGGAATGGTGGCATGGGACTAAGAGTGTACAATCAACCTCACCCGCCTATGGGATTTCAGCAAGACTCATTCATTGAAATTTATGATGTTCTTGTACTATTAATAACCTTTTTTATTACGAGCACTTCCAGAGCGATTCTACAAGTTCCGATTCAAATCTAACATAACTTAACTGGTACTACCTCTGGAAAAAGGACAGGGCGTTCCTTCACCATTTATACTTCATTCCATTCCATTGCATAGGTTTCCTACTTTCTGTCTCTCATTCCATTACAAGGGATTGGTTTTCTCTTCTAAAGTGTTTGGTTGGGTAAAATGTCTAGACTGAAGGAAAGATGGGTATGGCCGGGCAGGATGGCCACTAGGCACGTGGAAAGGACTGAATGTGAAAGTTGCTTGGTCAACAGGACGAGAAGGAGAGAGAGAAAGCGAGGATTAACTTAGATAGACAGACAGTTGTCTAATTCTTCTTTGGGCTTAATATTTAAATCATTTGGAATGCTAGAATTATTGATTTGAGAGAGGACCATCCATCCATTGAGGAAGGAAGAGAAAGGATGACTAGAATAGAATGAAATTATAAAGTAGATAGGCAGTTACAACCGAGATAGAGAGTTTTAGGTTTGCGTAGCTTCAACCGCCCTTTACCCGTCGTCGTCCCTCTACTCTTGAGCCATGGGATAATCAATATTAGTTTGTTTGCTAATGAAAAACTTCGTTTCTGTTACTAATGCCAGTCCCTCAGTGTTGATTTGATGTGTTTCACAGTGTGATGCAATGTACATAGTGTATAGTGTATGACCGTCCTGACCCCTTCAGGGTTATGTTGAAATTGGAAAGATCACTGTTTCTACATTGGGGCAATGAAAGCAAGGAAGACAAGAAGGGTCACGGAGTGAAAAGAACCGACTGTCGAGCTTTTGCCTCATTCGTACGTAAAAGAAAGTAAACTTCTCTAGAGGAAAGGGACTTGTGAATCTCACAGTGTGGCTGACATAGAATAATTTTTGCGATTGGAATATCCAATATCATTCCTTTTGAGACCAATATAAGAATTGTGTAGTATTTGGGAACTGAGCATATCATAAGTCACAGGGCAAGGAGCGGGCGAGATGACTATGATTGACTTTACAGCAGTCAGTGGTTCTTACCAAAGTCCAGTTGGACTTTCTGGTGAAGCTAGCAGATGGAACTGAGTGGAATATATAAGAGACGGAAAAAGAAGAATTTTTTCTCTTGCTTTTCTCTTTTTGGAGCGGACGACGGGACGAGATGTACTATACTAACCGTGCTGTGCTTGCCTTGGCTGCCAGTTACTGTTCGCTTAACTCCCACGGCCCGCGGAAAAGCTTTTTCCCTTCCGCCATTCACTATTGCCTGACCTAATCGAGAATGTCACTCTCTTTGTTATCCTCAGTGAGCCGAAAGGAAAATAATACATGAGTTAGTTTTTGGTTGGTGAAAGATTAGAGGACAGGAATGGATGGACGGGCGGACGGACGGACTGACTGACTGACTGACTTAGTATACGGGTTGACTCACTCCATAGAAGTCACACAAGTTCCAGTGAAAGTCCGGGAAAAGGGGAAAAACTGTCATTTGGACAAAATGCTAAAACCTAAGAGCACGTCTTGCTACTGCCAGAGAAAACATTGATGATTTAAATGGGATTTGGAAAGTAAGGACGGGCGAGTAGACTGAATAGAGTCACAAGATGCATGCATACAAGAGTCAGTCAAGTAATTAAAATTGAATGTGTACACCAGTAGGCAAGAAGAATCTATTCCACTACCTACTCTTGCTTTCAACCTTTGAACTTAACATACGAAGTGAACTTAGTCCAGCTCTATTTACATGGTCGGATAGGTTTCCAAACCTAATAGGACTTTTTTTCTTTACACATGCATATCGACTTGAGTCGTAGAACTACCGGAGCGGAAATGCGTTGGACAAATTAATACTTTGTTTACTTAATTAGGTAACGTAGCGGTAGGTGGGAATTCAAATTCTTTGTCTAGAGTGAGGAAAAGAACCTTCACATTAGACTAGCCCAGGGTTTACTTTGTAGAGAGAAAAAATCAATCAAAGCAAATTAGACCTTGGGGAAAGTTTGTTTTGGGTGGTTGTAGTGGGAAATGGTTCTGAAACACGAGAGGAGGAAAGGACTAAACTTAAAGGAAGGAATTTCACTCACCTTTTCTACCTCTAAAAGTTTTTATTCTCAAATTATTTTTAAAAGCAACTAAATAAAATCATCATTCTTTCCAATTGGAAAATAATAAATGTTATTTGCATCACGGTCCCCACGAGTAGATATGCAGTCTAATATAAATTTACATGGTCAGTGGATTTGAATTGCTATTTTGAATTTTATTAAAATCAAATATATCAGTTTTGATTAAATGGGGGAGTTTGATGTATGCGTATATTTGGAGAAAGCTTTGTTGAATTGTTGGAATAAGAAAGTCTGACAGTCATTTCGAGGGGAATGGGAATTGCCGCAAGGGCTCACCTCAAAAGACAAGTTTTTCTCTTTGGACGGAGACGAAGCATGGGCCCACTTACGCTTTGAAGGTATTCGCTA
This sequence comes from Thalassaphorura encarpata, assembly GCA_009869925.1. NCBI lineage: Eukaryota > Metazoa > Arthropoda > Collembola > Poduromorpha > Onychiuridae > Thalassaphorura > Thalassaphorura encarpata. The sequence goes on from WJEZ01000011.1 coordinate 79,698, forward strand.
CAAAGAGAATTTTATAGAAAGAGTTTAATAGAAAATCGGTTGAATTGGGTGGATGGATAGACATTTTCGTCTGGGAAGTTTTTTTATAGAGAGAAACACGACACTTTCATTCTCATTCTCTAGTCTTCTACTTTTATTCCTTGGATGAATCCTTCATTCTGTCGTATGCACATACTCATTGTACCTTGGTATGCCTTCCATGTGGTAAACTTTCAAAGCCGCATAGTAATTACGTTGAGTTTTTGGAAAAGAGATTAGGAGAAGAAGCGAAAAGGGTTAGGAGGAGTGAGAAGGAAGAGACTTTTAAGAAATGTTTTATGTTGTGAGAGACCCAGATGACTTTTTACTTGGAAGAGAAGAAGCTCCTTCCTGAGTCAGTCAGAGAGTCGACTGGCTGGCTGGCTGGCTGACTCTCTTGAGTGAAAATTGCTGGTTGATGGTTGAATTGTTGTGATTGCGTGAGGAGTTGAAGAATCCACTCTTCCTTATTCCATCCGTCGGCCTAGTCCGCCACGACAGGAACAGGGAGCAGATTGCATACGGTTGTCTGGAGGAAATACTGGGTGATGCGCCTGGTATTTCAAATGTTGGCATTTCCGATTTTCATGTCATATAGTTTCGCTTGAAATCCCTGCCTTCCCATTGCCATCTCATCTCATGTTGTACTCAAGACTCAAACTTTGAGAGGAAAATGTTCTTTCGGTGTTATGCGGGTTTTCCAACGCTATACACAGTATAGGCTTCCAAATCCGAGTCAGGAATGGAAACGGGGTGTCGGGAAAGGGTTAGACGTAAATTGTTTGTTACCTATCTGAGCCTTTTGGTTTTTTTGTATGTAAGGCAATATGAACTGGTCTTTTTTTTACTTTTCACATGTTTTGACATTCCAAGCCAAAGTTATGCATAGCACTGGAAAAATAAAAGGAAGTCAAGAGATATCTATTAGGTATGTGTTACGTTATGTTGTGGTATTGGCTCAAGGATTGAAGAAAGGAATGTCATTTTGAATTCTTGAGTCTACTATTAGATTTCTAATGAAATTTATACATATTTAATCGTGTCGGCTCCTTGTGTTGGGGATGCAGCAGTTGATGGATATTTCCATTTCGTGTCAACACTCAAACTAATGTGCTTGTGTGATTATGTTCCTCATGGATAAATTACCCGTATGAATGATTTCTTTGGAGACGCAAGAGTAAGAGTCAGTCGGCACGACACACGGCGACAGAAATGAATTGAGTTGCTTTGACGTAGGCAACTGGAAGCCCCAGTCTGCCTAGTAGCAGTTGTTGGACTTCCAATCGCTCCGTTCGAAATTACTCAAAATCCAGAATATTAATATTGTGGGGTGAATGGAAGTTGAGAGAAGAGAGTTGGTTGCATGCTATGCTTATTTTGAGAAATTGAGTACTTTGGACATGGGCGGGCATCAAAGATTAAGTTTGCTGTGAATGGATGATGGGATTTTATTTATCTTCAGGTGTTTTTTCTTCTCCCTTACTGTGTACAGTATTTAACACTAATTCCGGAGGTCTTTATACGTGTTCAGACTAAATGCATCCTAGTTCGGCTATGTAAAATTTAAGTTATTTGCTTGGTTATGGTTGGTTTGACACAAGGAGAAATATATTAATTTTATGTACACTGTTGTCGTCGTCGTCGGTCGGTCGGTGAGAGTTGAGAGTTGTTTCAAAGCAAACGCAAAATTATTCCTTTATATGTATATAAAATACTAATGTTGAGTTGACTTTTACAGATTGAAGATGCTATGTTGATGTTTGATAAGCAAACGAACCGTCACAGAGGTGAGTTCAAATATCATGACAAATTATTTTGTGTTAAATTAGTTCCTAGCTGCCCACCCAGTTTGTCCTTTGCTTTCCTTTTCCATGGGTAATTCCTCGGATCGGATGACTGCGTAGGCGAAATAACAACCTCCCATGTAGAAGAGATTCACTCTCTTCACCACAACCATTCCTTCCTTCACTTTGTGGGGAAAATGAAAAGTTCCCTACGTTAAATTTTCACTTTGTAATTTATTTTCACAGCAGGATTCAATACCAAATTTGTGTGAATTTATCCTATTATTCTTCTCAAGTTTGGAACAACTTAACTGGGGTTAACCACGGGCAGTGGTTTGCAGTATTCCTAACCCTTCTTCTTTATGTTGGGGAGAAATAATGCTCAACTCTTATTTTAGAAGGAAGAGCCCCGTGTGTGATTTATGAGGATTATCCCAGTTTTTATCCTCTAGTTTTACTTTTGAAATTTTTTTGGAAAAATTTTCTTTCCTTGTTTGACAAGAATGTCTTCCGACAATGTAATAAATTTACAGTTCTATCAACTTCCCTTCACATAAAATTTCCCATGGAAGAAATAATAATTTTTGGGAAGCTTTCCTGGATTTTCCAGGAAAAAAAAAGAAAGAGAGCAACACTACACCTTGTCAGTTCGTGAGAGTGAAGTTTTTCTAAAAATCCTTTTTTATACGTCCGGCACATATACTATGTTAAGGTATGTGCGTACTTTTCGAGGAGATGAGAGCATTGAAGCTAGCTGGTAGCAAATGGTTTCTTCATGTGTTTGCCTAATGCTGGTTTATCGTGCTAGTTTTTTGCAATGTGATGGCACTCCGTTTCTCCTTGTCATTTTGCTCCATGAACTACTATTGTATTTTTGCCATCGTAATCCTCTTTTATGTTGCATCTACCCATTACCATCATATTCTATATCATTCCTGAGCAAATTGTGCGATTTGTGAACCACCATAGCATAAATATTCCCTACTTTCTCTCCTTGAGTCTCATGAGCACTCTTTTATGAAATATTACCACTATATAGATTTGCCATTAGCAATGCATTTATAATACAAATTTGACGACAAGGTAATTCTAACCCTTGTCCTCTCTCTCTCATACATGAATTTGCAAGTCAATTAGTCAATTTTGTCATAAAACGTCCCGACTTGAATTTTATGAATGTGCGGGTCATGAAAGTCGTTAAGCGTGAGGAATTCTTGATAACAAAAAAGGAGAGCACGGCAAGCAGTTGTGTTGTAAAACTTTTATTCCTCTAAAAAGGATGAGTGATAAAAGTTTGAGAAGAAATTGGAGAGACCTGAGTTTGGGATTCTTTTTTGGCTAGATAGAAGAGAGATGGTTGAAGAAGGAGAAACCGTTGGGTACAACGTGGTTGTGAAGGAATGAGCTAATAAGAAGGAAACTAACAAGTGTTTGTTGTGACAGGTTTACAAGGGTGTAGTGAAAGGCTAAAAGGCCTCAAGGAACTTATTATTGTCTCCCATTCCTCAGCATTTTCTTTCTTTCAGTTTGAAATTGATGGGAATTGGCTAAATTAAACAAGAGGAGAGAGTGTTGGAGGTTTAAGTAAAAACCTTTTATGTCCACCTTTGTCTTTAGTTTGGTTTGGATCTTCTTCGTGGTTTTTTATCGGATTGTGAAATGGTTAGGAAAGGAAAGAGCGAAGCAAAGGATTGACGTCATAAGAAACAAGCGAAGAGAAACAAGGATAGAAAGGAGAATTATTAGATCAAGTTTATACAAGTGAAGTGAGTGAATGACGTACTCCTTGTGAATAGCTTTGGAGTTTTTTTTACGCAATTTAAGTCTTGTTCTTAGTGCATGGAATTTATTAGATTCGTTTGTACATAATCAGATTGTGAGGCAGCTGCTATTCATGTGACCTCACCCAATGGTTCTTGTTTTTTATTTTTGGATTTTTTGGCCTCTAAACAATTCTTTGAGAATAAAATCAAGTGTTCTCATTTACCAGTAACACTCAACCTGCGTCTTTTGGTATCAATATGGTGAAGTTGAAGCTCCTGCTCCATGCCAAAACCACTCTTGCATTTCTGTTCTAGGATATGAATTCACAGCTTACTTTGAGCTTCGTTGTTCATAATTGAATTTAATTAACATTCAGAGTCTGAACACTATTTTCTTTCGATACGAGGTTGAAGAAACTAGTTGAAGGTTTGGAAGGATGTGATGGATTTATTTATCTTTGTGAGAGGAAGAAAGACTTTGATTTTTTCCCAAGGAGAAAATCTTTTTCTAGAGAAAGGATTTCCACAAATGTGAAAATGGAGAGTGTAAGGTACACAGGGAATCTAGGCACAGAGGTTGAGATTGATTTTGTTGATAAGAATGAGTGAGTGAAGGCACTCATTTAAGGCTTAAATTGTTTGAATACTTGGAGTGCAATGTACGTAGTGTTTGCACACGGGAGAAGAAGAATCGAATTTCAAGGAAAACACTACTTTTGGCTGACTAGTGAACGAATTTAACCCCAAAGTCACCCTAATATCCTGAACTATAAGAAATAAACTTGAATTTAGTTAGTATACTTTATTTTTTGAAAAAGTTGTTGAATTAGTTTTGAATTACCAAAGTTCACTTTATTATATTTTCTAGCTTGACTTTAGGGGAATTAAATGTTTGAAATAGGATTGTTTGCGTGCGTGTTAATTGGATTCACCTGTTCAAACATGATAGGTAGGAGTAGTAGTAAGTTTTACCTCCTCCCACATACATGTGTATCGTTCGGTTGAATAATTAATTAGATTCGGTACGAAAATTTAATTTATTGTGAAGGAATAGGTAGAGTTTTGGCCCATGTTTCGTTATTCCTTTGGGATTATGGTCTGAGAGTTTGGAGGACTTTGTGTTATGTTTAAGTTTTGTATCCGCCTCCCTTGTAGCACTAGTTGCTCCCTTCTCTCAACTTTTGGAAACTTGTGTGAATTTGAAATTTTACTCATTCCTTCTGCTTCCACTGTAAAAACGAAACATTGGGATTATTTATAATTTAGGATTAATAAGTGGAGGGAAGGATTGGGTTGAGAAAAAAAGTACTGTAGCCATGTGATATGGAATCAGTATAGTACCTCAAACAAAATTGTGGGCTTTAATTAATAATCCTAGCTCGAAAAATGCATAGATATGTTCCTTCCGACACGTTTCAAGTTAATTAAACAGAATAATAATGAATGAGTCAGTAACTTGCATTTTTTATTTTAACAAGTTGTTGGATTTGAAAGAGAAAAGAATTTTGATGTTTTGTCATGAAGGCGAGAATTAACAAAAGAATTTCTCACTTGAATCGGACAGAGTGTAAAACTAATTAAAGTAGCCAGAAGTGGAAAGTTAAACAATTGAGAAAAGTCTTTACCGTTAAAATGTTCATGAGATTTGGTTTTTTTTTGTAATTTCCTGTGCTCATAAAACCCGGAGCGGCGGAAGGCTTTCTTTTGAAGTCGGGTGTTGCAAGTATGCCCGCCACGTAGAGTCGTTTTTGAGGCTCTTCTCCTGCCCCCATTATGATTGTAATTATGTTTCCTTCCATGAAGGACGTGTGTAATTTTTAAGAAACCACTCGAATTAAATTTCACAGGGCTTTTCCCCTCTCGTGAATAGTTTTTTTCTTTCTTTTACAATGTTGAGAGTTCACACGTCTGAGTTTGTAAGAGGATAATTTTATCTAAACAATTTTTGAGGGGAATAGGGATTATATTCAAAAGAACGGAATGGAAGGACCCAAGTCGTAGTAGGAAATGGGAAAAGCCATTTGTCCCTTAATTTGCTTCATAAATTTGGGCTTGAGTGACGATAAAGACGAAGAATTTTAATTTTGAGTTTCCTTGAGAAAGGAAGTAATGAGTTTTTGGAAACTGAAGTCATTGGTCTTGTAATATGCCAGGGCAGCATGAAGTGGATAGAAAACTCTTGGTACATTTAGTTTTGGTTCTTGCTAACTAATAGGATTGAAAGTCCATCTATCCTATCTATCCATCTATCTAATATATACGTAGTGCACAATGAAACTTGGTTTTGTGACTCTGGAAAGGAAAAAACATTACTTATAGAAAATAGATACTTTCTTTTTTCTACGCCCTGCCTCAGAATTCCTTTATTCTACAAGTTAGTTCCTTTCCCAGTTGCTGCTGCTAGTGAAAGTTTTTAGTAGAAGACGAGGAATAGTTTATTTCCTCTGTGGAATTAAAAAAAATGATAGGTAGGTTTTTTGGGAAAAATAGAAGAGATGGCTGAAGTAGGGAGTTGGGAATGGGACTGGGCGGCCGAGGTTTTTTGGTTAGGGTATTGAAATCATGGAGAGAATGGGTAAAATGAGATGAATGACGAGAGTTGAATTCTCAGTGGAAAAGAGAGAAAGCACAGAGAATGGAATGATAGGTTGGGCATTGGGCTATCCAATGTAGAAGAGACCCAGAGTGGGAGTCCCAGTTGAGAAAGTGACTCGTAAATTTTGAGCGGAGGGAATTCACTTTCTCACGCCGACAGAGAGAGAGAGAGTCACCGAGTCACATTTAGGTGATATAAAAAGATGGGTTTGGAATTTTGGCCTTACTATTCCTCCAATTCTCCCCACCGAACCAAAAAGTTCAAACATTGAAACACACAATAGAAGGAAATAGTAGTTCAATATTTCATCGACAAAAGTACAATTAGGGTAAAGGCAAGGATATATTATTTTCACTTTCACCCAACTTCAGTTTAGAGGACCTTTAGATCTTAGTCTGCCTTCTTCCACCGTCAGAGAAAAGTTGGAAGTTTGAAAAGTATTAGATTTATTAAAGACCATTCACATTAACATTTTATTGGAAAACGGAATGACAAATAAATCGTAGAGGATTCCTTTTTTTGGGATTGACGTGATGAGTGGGCAAGATAGCGTCAAACAATTTGAACACTAGATCTTCTCTCGCAGCCTATCCAATAGAATGTTTGTAATGAAAATACTATTTGCACATTTATAATCCCTGTCTCCCACCCGTGTCTCTAGCCTCCGTTCCTTTGCTTCCACTCGTATGGACCCTAGAGTGTGGATGCTCGCTTAGACTTGTCTACCTTTTGCAGAAACTCCTTTTGCCCAAGTCATCTCACACAGCATTTCATTTAAGTCTAGGCTGGTGCTAGAAAGTATTTTTATTTTGTTTTCCGCTGAGGCGTGAATAGAATTTTTTTCTGTTGCAGGAGCCAAGGCATGAAATTGATGCATTTTTGTTTTAAATCGAGGCGGGCATTCCATGAACATTACTCTTACAACTTCCTAGTTGTAATCCCCATTCATGTCGAGTACAATCTATTGTATTTTGTATTGAGTAAGTTTTGAAGAGTTAGATGTGGTAGGTAGGTTTGGCTGAGATAGATAGGAGGATATAATAATGGATGAAAGGTGGATGGTCGTATAAATATAATTAAGTTAATGTATACTGGGTGATATTTCATCGGTTGGTTGAAGAATCCCATTTTGTGCGATTAACCACGTTAGTTTGTTGTTTGGAATGATTTTGTGTTGTTCAGCTAGAGAGAGAGAGAGACGTGGATAAGGAATCGAGTAAAATGAAGCAGGGGAGGAAAGACAGTGAATGAAGATGAGGAAGTAGATTCCACGAGCGGATGAGAAAGCGGATTGGTGTGTTGTGTATGTAACTTTGAAATAATTCATCCTCCTAAATAGTTGAAGAGAAAGAGGTTTTGGTTTCTAGTAGGCTATAGAGGAATTTCAACTGACTAGACTCATGTGCTCGTTTTGTTCCAAAAGGCAAGGCTAGGCGGAAGGCCTCCCATGCTGCATAGGCCTACCTTTCAATCTACATTGTTTCGTTCAGAGTTTAATGTGCATTGTTCCGTAATGGGAATTAATTGGATGAAAATATCCTTTTGCTTTCCTCCTTTTCCCAAATATCAGGAACCATGGATGGATTGTAGAATGTGTTGAGCAGCTCCAATTGCGTAGGTAGATTACTGGAGATTGGAATGAGTTGAATTTGTAGAGAGCCCCTCTGCGCCCAGTGGACTAGGGAAGAGAAAGTGACATAAGTCACGGGTTTTCCTTCCATTGTTTTCTTTACCTATGGCCATGAGAGCATCATCGCGTGCCCCATGGAATGGAATGGAATTAATAATCGTCTAAGTGCAAATATTAGATAAATAGAACCATGCTGTTTCTATTGAATCTTCCATTGAATGAAAAGTAGAAAGTCAAGTTATGATAGGATAGGGCCAAGATAACTCCGCATTAGACCAACCAGCTAAGGAATTTACTTAACGTCCTTTCTCCACTTTCTGCCTTTAACTTTAAGTCTTTTTGGGTTTGGAAATTTCCTGAGTTGGAATATTGGACCCAAAGTGCACGTATGGGATGAATTTGACTCTTCCCCGATTTGAGGATGGGAAAAGGAGTCTAAGACGAGCAGAAGCGGTGGTGGTAGAGTAAGCGAACGAGGAAAGCTTAAGAGAAATTGTGTCGTCAAACTGTGGAGGAGACAAATCGTTTTTTCATGTAGATAAATAGGGCCAAGTTACGAGTGAAAAGTTGGTTGTAGGAAAACAGTGGAATTTAGTAAAAGTTGTAAAAGTGATTGCAGACTCCTTCTTCTTTTCTTCCTTCTTCTTCTCTGGAATCTCTGATTCTTTTTACGTACTCACTTGAGTCCTACCGGCCGTGTGTAGTACGGAACCAAGTTAAGGAGGGTATATTCCCCAACATGAAATATTGTGTTGGCTTCCGCTCAGAGACGCATATACATCCTCCTCGTACTTTTTCCTCTTCCTCGTATGTGGTTCAAGCTGGTGTTCTCTATGGACGTATATATGGACGGAGGATTTTACTGCCTCAAATGTATTTCTCCACCTTGTCTTTTTTATCATTCCTTAAACTTCTTCTAGGGCAAAGGGAAGGATATAGCTCCACAGCTAGCTTACCTTTTTTATGTATACTTTGTCTGTAAGGCATGAAATCGGCTTATTCTATTCGCAGACACGTACGTCCGTTTGTTCCTCTTACTACTTTTTCCTCGGTTGACTTTAGTCAAGAATGGCATTCACAATATTGTACACCACTAGAGCTCACGGCTAGGAGAAGAAATCCAGCTATGTATAATTTGACAAGGGTTGTGCACCATCCCCTGTTGTAATAAGCTTATCTTGAGCAAATAATACCTAAGCTTTGATTTAATCGGAATATAAAGGAACCCGCCACTCCTTGTCCTACTCATTTTTGGGTGTTACCCCTATGAATTATTTTAATATTTCATCCTTGATTTGAAAACCATTTAAAAGTCATGGGCGAGAACTAGGTCCGATATATTTCGACGTCATTTTACTGTTGAAACTTTTAGGGCAGTCGTTCTATACGATACGTGGGTTGATGTTTGGTTAGGAGTAACCCTATGATTATTTGTAGCGATTGGACAAAATCCAATTGGAAAAGTCATTTGGATTTCTTTTTAGCCAAACGCCATGGGTAGTGGACGATGGGTGTAGATTAATTACCTCTATTAAAGATAAATTCCAAAGCCAAATGCTGAAGCGTTGTTGGTTCAGACTGAATTGATTCCTGGGTTGAGTATATACTTGCGATCATGTATTTATTTGACTTGAGGGAATTACCCGCAGAGGCTATAGGAGTTAGGACTAGGTTGCCCGGATGGTTAGTTTGAAAGGGAGAAAGTGTGGTTGTTGTACAGAGGCAGTGGAACTGTTGCTCAAAGTCAAATGCACTCACTACTCTCGTATCAATAATCCATGGTTGGATTTAACTGTTTTCCTGTCCTGTGGTAGACATGAGCCGAGGTAGACAGCTACCCTGCCAACTTGTGTCTGGTGGGATGGAGAAAGTATGTACATAATGGAAGGAGTTATCAATTCGCGTCGGGTTGTCCTACAGACAGAAGTGCTAGGGAAAAGTATGAGAAGGAAAGGATATGGTTCCCCCATTCTTTGACTGAAATTTGGAAATCAATTGAATATGTAATGGAATATATGGTTGGGTTTGGTAGAGTTGAAGAAAGCTTTTGCTTTTACTTTGTAGTATTCAAGTCAATCCTAGTGAAATGATAATGCTTTTGGAGCATTGGCTCTGTCGTCCTGTACTGTAGCTGTAACGAGGGTTTTTGGGGTGGACCATTGATCTATTCTATAACTGTGTGACTCGTTGGTGGTGCCTAATGGGCGGTGCATTGACAATTCATCCAAGTTTCTCTCTCTCTCGAGTTTCGACTTTGGCAAGAGCTCCTGGCCTGGTCGAACGGAGGAAGAAGAAGAACGGTTTGGACGGAGTGACTGAGTTTTGGGTTTTAGGTGTCTACAGCTAGGGAGAAAAGCGGAGAAAGTTTCTTTGGGTAGGTAGATTACGTTGTAGGAAATGGAGAAATGAGGATATATTGGAATTTTGTGTCGGAGAAAAGAGAGGGAAAATGGGATGAGGACTTTGGCATTGCCATTGCATTTGTCCTCAACTCCTTGACTCAGAGAGAAGGGAATGCAATGTTAGAAATAGTCGAGGACTAGTAGGAGTGTGGACGGAATGGGTTCAAGACGTGACTGAGGAAATGAGAAGAAAACAAAAGGCGGGGATATGGTGGCAGTGGCCGCCGTGCGGTGAAATGTATAAGACGAGACGAGCTCAGGTTTCTCCAAAGCTAGAACTTGTACAAGTACTAAGTATATGTGTGTATGTTCCTTTATTTACTCTCGACTCGTTTTCCTTTCCTTTTCCTGGGTCTCAACCTAACTAATGATATTAATATATCACGTCAGAAGAGATCAAAACATTTAAAAAAGATTTATGAATAGTTCTCGAACCCAAAGGATGAAAGCGGTTGGGCCAACTACATGGAGTTCCCAGTTGAAACGTTTTTCCTCCGCCCATTAACCTACCTTCTTAATTACCCTATTAATTGAAGCTAGTTAATGCTCTCCATGTCCATGCCCAAAACCCTTTTCCATTTCCTTCCAATTCAGATCCATTTCGTCTAATCGCAGTGGCCCAGTCAACTGAGTCAAGCAAATCTAGAATCTCATGCCTGGTTGCGTTAAATTTGTGTTATGGTGTGTTAAGGCAGGTCATCCTGGATACAAAGACACAAGGCTTCTTAATTTATTCATTTGAGGTCGTGTTTCACCTGGTGGAAACATTATATTGTCATGTCTGAGCGAAACGAGGGGAGAAAGGTGCAATTAGTTAATTAAGATTTGACTTAATTGGGCACCTCGGATTTTGGAGGGGAAATGAGAATAATTGAGAACACTATGTTTATGGAGATTAAACGTCAAGCTGAGCTGAGGGAGAGAGTAGTTGGCTGTAGTTTGGATAAACGACGAAGAAAGTTGAGAACTTTGGCAAAACGTCAACCTTTTTCCTTGCCAGAGATTCAAGCCATGCTTAGCTTTGTCTGCTGAAACTATAGATTTCTGAAACTACAGTTTTTCCTCCTGTTCTATCCCATCAGAAATCCATGTCCAACTTTTAACTTTCTATATCCGGTGAAACTAGTAAAAGTTGAAGAAATTTCCCTCTATGTTCCGCGGTCATACATAAATAAAGTCTAACAGCATGTTTTTTTTTAAGTTTCGGTTGAAAGCTGTAATGTGACGTGTTGGATATCTTTTACTCGTGTGCTACAAATGTACAAGCGGAATCCAACGTAAGGAGAGAAAGAGAGAGAAGAATGGAACTGATTATATTTACGAGTGACTTGGGTTCCCTGTCTAACTCGAAGAGTTAGCTTTAGAGCTATAAAGTGATAGGACTATGGAAGACTTGTGTTGTATAGTAGTCCAATGTACTCTGTATGTCGTTTTGGAAGTCTTAGGCAGTCAAATCTTCGCCAGACTTGCCGACAAATGCTAGCTGGGGCTTATAGAGAACAACGATTTGTACAAGGGATTTTCATTCGTTCGTTAATTGAACAAAAAACAGAGAGAAACTTTGCCAAAAACAAGGGGCTTTAGGTATGCTAATGATCATTCTTCGTCCAACACCTGAAACAAACTATTATTACATAGTTTATCCATAAACTTGGCCGATGCTCTTTGTGTATGTTAATGTTAATACACTATACGAATCCCTGGAAGAGTGTTTTGATCCGTTCCATGTGGGTTCCTTTCTTTGGAATGAGTATTTAGTTCATAATTTGAAATTAATGGATGTCCCCTTCTGTTTATTCTATTTCTAAAAGTCAAAACAGCAGGAGCTTCTATTTTGAACGGAATCCAGTTGGGTTTTGTTGGCTGGGCTTTTCCGTCTGGAAAAGGCTAAGAATTGCCTAAAGTTTATTTAGAGTTGACATGGGGCGGGATAGCCGGGATTAGTGCCGTCCGCCACTCGCTCTCCTTACCCGAGATCCAAAATTCCTGTGTCCCATTGTAAACGACATGTCATGTCATCTACATCCGCCACCGCGTCCTCCTCTACTCCGATTTCCAACTTTCTCTTCCATTCTCTCTCACAACTCGACTAATAATATTTCTGTCTTTTCTTTCTTTGACAGGGTTTGGCTTCGTAACTTTCCAGAATGAAGACGTTGTTGATAAAGTATGCGAGATACATTTCCATGAGATAAACAACAAAATGGTAAGTATATACTAAGAAATTTGTCTCTTTTTGTATGAATGCGTTTTGAATGGTTATAACAATGTTGGGATTCATGTTTCGGAGGGATAATTTGATTGAGTTTCTGGAATGCTAAATAAATAAGGAAGGTGTTCAAGCAATCTCGGCCTTTTAACATCCTTGACGGCAAACTCCGTTATATACTTAATTAGACTGATTTGGGGGGGGGGTAGATGTATAATTCTGTTGGTGAAATTTTCCCAGTTTTTTCGGACTAAGCACAGCCAAAACAGTATTTACAAATGTCGTTTTAATCGAATATGTTATCAGCCAAAGAAAGTAAAAGAAATGTTAACGAAATTATTCGCCTTCCTGAAAGTAGTCTTCCAATTAAATCGGGAGCCTAAATAAATTGGGCCGAGTTGTATTTTCCAAAGAAAACTGTTCTAGAAATGAGGATTAGAACACGTGTGTGAGAACAATTCATAATTATGTATCTAAATTCATGTTATTAATTCATTTTAAACTAAATGTTCAACATTTCTTTTCTTTTTGTGCAAGAAGTGTGAGTGTAAGAAGGCACAACCGAAGGAAGTCATGCTCCCATCAAACTTGGCCAAGACTCGGGCATCAACTCGCGGGGCCAGCTATGGTGAGTTCATTCTAATTCCAGCCATAGGGACGGCCGCCGCAACCCACGCGGCTGCCGCACCAACTTCCATCAGATACACTCCTTATGCAATTCCCATAGCCACGGCGGGTTCCGCACATTCATCCCACCTGTCCGGGGCTGCCCGGGCTCATCACATCCTCTCCGCACTCGAACATACTGCCACTCCATATCATTTGGCGACTCATAAGAATTTGTTTGGGATGTTTACTAATCCTCCTACTTCCACGGCTGGCATTACCATCAACCCAATGGGACTCACCATGGTCCCGATTCATTCAGTAGGGATCTAATCAAACATTCAAAATATCATAACCCCTTTCATTTGTCTTCATAGATCTGGGCCCTAACATAAAACTCAGGAAACATGAGTTCATTCACCCGTCTTTTTTATTTTAACGTAACTATTATCAAAAACTAAATATATCGGTTCGGATTGGAAATTTTTTTGGCAATCCTGATCCAAGCACATTCTATTCTATAGGGACTCTGCAATTTCCGTAAGATTTTGTCAGATCGATTTGGACTGCGTGGTTTTGGATAGGATAGGATATTGGAGGGAAGTA